>NDFZ01005364.1:188300-215920 GCA_002192655.3 Mamestra configurata | reverse complement strand
AGATCATTTCCGTGAGGTAGGAGAAGTCGCCGAAGGGTAGGTTGGTCGCGTTGTAGTTCTCGTTGGGTCGTCCGTCTGGAACGTTTACGGTTTTATTTGAATGTTTTTTGTGAATTATGACTTGTGTTTTTATTAGTTTTGGGTGCAGATTTTCGTTCATGCAATCGCTCGGATATTTACAGTCTGTGTTTGGCGCATTGGTTGAGATTAGGAAGCATGCTAAAGCAAACAAAACGTGTATAATAAATAATTATTCTGATCATATTTATCTAACCGTAGTGTGGGCCGATTTTTCAATACACAGATAACGGGAATAAAAATGACAGGTTTTGTAAAGAACATATATCTCTTTGCTTCAATAACGTGATAAGTCCGGCGGTTCATTTTTCCAAAAAACATAAAAAAAAAAAAAGAATTGTCGGATTTAGCACGTTGTTGAAGCAAAACCGCAGTGATCAATTTTTTTTTTTTTTTAACTTCCAATTAAACAAATGACTTATCTGTGTTATCACGTTATTGAAGCAAAGAAGCGAATTATCAAATTGCTATATTTATTCTTCCGTTAAAAATATCTGACTATTAAAAAATAAGCCCATAATAGTCGGTAACCATTAGTTTTGTTAGTCATCTATGCAGTCCGAGCTTTGTAGCGAATTATTTTGTTATTAGGATTATATATTTTGGCGAGGGTTTTACTTAACCAAGTAACGTATCATTACGATGTGTTAATTTAAATAACAAGAAAAATATTTCGTTCGTAGAACGTTATCTTGATGTGACGAGTGGACGTGACAAGAATAATATTTGATTGAAGTCCATTATCTTGATTTAAATAGCTCGACAAACAAAACAAGTTTAACGTCCTAGTCTGATTTAAACATTTTGAATTTTACTAAGAACGGTGCACATTAGCACCAGAAATTAAAATTACATAATAATATGTAATCTACACTTTTTAAGTTTTAAAAATAATTATGATTTTACAGCCATGAGTAATGCTGATGTACTTTTAATCTAAAAGAGTAATTTGTGCCTTTTCATTAAGTGTTAATCTTTTGAACGCCAGAGCAGAAACGTATCGGGGTGCCCCTGACGCCAAGCCACAAATTCGCCGTACTTTTTGTCACATATTTGTGACGTTTGGCGTACAGGGCACGCGCTTGCCTGTCATGTATACGTGACAATGGCGTTCAAAAGGTAAACGGAAAAAATTACCCATAAACGGCTCTAAGTTCACCAATTAATTACATACATTTATCACCACTCCTTATAAAACCCAAGCCAATGTTAGAACTAATACCGATTAGTACCGACGTTGGTTCCCAATTTTGTCAATAAGTTACTGTCATGCCTCAAAAGAGAGTGGTACTAACAAATCTTGTTCATCGCGAGTCCGTACTGCATCGGTATTTCCATATCCATACCTAAGGAGAGACTTGCGTTAGCTGGCGGTAGCGTTGAACCTAATCCCTAAATTTATTTATTTAAACGTTATGTACAATAGTGGTACATAGGCGTCCTTAATGCAACCAGTCAAGCTTTTTGGTAAACTCAAATAAAAAAATAATATTTAAAATATATTTAAATTAAATTCCTTATTATTCAAAGCCGCTTAAGTTTTTAACGGTAGTAGTTCCTTTTCTGGCAGAGAAAATATTTTTTTCTAGCATTGGTATAATGCTACAAGCCCTTATTTCATTTTTGAAACACGTTTCTTTAAATTACACATTTATCAAGGGCACACCAAAAACGATTGGTTTTTGGGTCAATCAGTTTTCTAATTAGATTTCAATTTAAATGTTTTGACATATAGTTCAATTATTTTAGAGCAATACCTCTATAGCAAACGCTAGAAGTGCAGCCTTATTTTAAAAAAGCTATAATACTATTTCAAGGTCTGTTTTTAATTATTATTTTCTTTTTCTAAATAATCAGCATTGCCATGCAGCAGGAATGAGACAGATAATTTATAATAATGGCAGCCCAAATTAAACAAAAAAGTCGGAAATACTAATTATCAAAGCAAGAGAATAGGTCCAACGCAATAAAAAAAGCATAATGCATAATGGCAACATTATATATATGGTCATATCTAAACCTTTGTAGTTTTTATCTCAATAACATTTTAACATAGAACTTATTTATTATTATTGCTATACAACAGCAGCAATTATAATGCAATTATTTATATAGAAATTAATGTTTCATTGCTTTATTTATTTATTTAAATTAAGTACAGCCACATCACATACATTGCACAATTTAACCTTTTGAACGCCAGAGCATAAACGCATTAGCGTGCCCCCGACACCAAGCCACAAATTCGCCGTACTTTTTGTCACATATTTGTAACGTTTGGCGTACAGGGCACGCGCGTGCTTGTCATGTATACGTGACAATGGCGTTCAAAAGGTTAAAACAAGCTTAATAACAAAATAACTAATGCACATGACCATTAAGGCGTACATAGCGCTCACCAGAACAATAGTGCTGCCTTGAAATTTAGCCAGAACCGTCTAACTAATACTAGCCAATGAAGTTCCAAAAATATATAAATTTGTTAACTATTTTTCGATAAATCCGTCCAGCATAACCAACAATAGGATCCTACATGACGCGAATCAAAACATAAAACATGATGCAATTTTTGTCGCCAGCTAGATAATAAGATATGTCCACACAACACAAACATACACAAAAAATGCAATAAAACACACACACAGACAAAAATTTAAACAAAACACGTGTGACTGAGTAACATAATAACGGTAGGATATTATCCATGACAAAAACATTCCGCTCGTGACTCAGAACAAATTGTATGGGTTTAAATATGTACTTAACAGTGTAATTGAGCTTGGAGAAATATAAATGCCAGCAAAAAGAGTAGGGGACATTGTAAACTGGAATTTCTGGACAAAAAAATGTTCAGTGTTTTGAGTAATAGAATTAGCGGCTTAATTCTAAATAATAATAAGCCACTGTCATTAAAATGATTATCTTTACCATAAGTTTACGTTCAAATTTTGTCATTTAATCAATTTAGAATATGATAATCGGGCGCTAATATACCTAAACTTAACTTTTATTTCCGCGAAAGTATAATACGGACATGCTTTTCAGAATCCCGGAATCCTTCAAAATTCTCAGTCATACAAAATAAAGTTAGAACTCGTTGTCTCATTGTTTTTTTTTTTTTTTAATTTAGAAAGCCGATTCTAATGGGACTTTTAATTTATAATGAAAGTTTTTATAATTTTCCATTTAAACTAAATCAAAATAACCACTGCTATAATTTAATTAACTTTGTTATAGTTGTTTTTAGGAATATTGTTCTATCCTGGGAACCTGGGATTACTTATTTATTCAGAAAGGAATGTCCATATTATTCTTTCACGGGAAGTTTAGGAATATAAGCGCCCGATCATCCGAACACTGATAATAACCCTGTAATAATCTACAGAAGAACAAAATGTGGTCGTCAATTGAATTTCGTGACGTAATACTGTACTCTTATCTAATACGAATTCAAGGAAAAAAAATGTAAAATGAGAGTGGTTTATTGATGTGTTTATTATTATTGGTAATTTAAGCCAGTGTTATTAACATACAGCTCTGGCTTAAATCACCAAAATAGTCAAAACAGCCCTGAAGTGAATGCATGCTTAAATAACTTTACATGTTTGTAAAGCATCTAGGCCTTTTTAATGATTTTTCAGGTCTGAAGTTATTTTTTAGAATGACAATGGCGGTTTTTTCTTATCTCAAATAGCTTTTTTTGAGAAAAGGAACACGATATTTATTACATCGTCTTTATTTAGTAAAAAGGTAAGAATCATTATAGATTTCGTTTCAGCTCGGCTTTCTTATCTTAGAAATTAAAAAATACATTCTGAATTTAAGGTCTAGGCGAAGGTGGCCAGGCGGACCGTCCGTGGCTCGCAATGGCAGAGGGCGGACGTGTCTGGAAAAGGGAGAGGACGCCTTCGCCCAGCAGTGGGACATAATGTGCTAGATTAGATAAGGTCAATGACCGCTATTGCCATGCTACATGCATGGAACAACTATAGCAATAATCCCTATTAAACATGAAGTGGATGGAGGGTCATCTGTGTGGAGTGATTGTACATACCTGGCCTCCCAGGCAGCAGGTAGTTCTTGGGTGGGCGGCCTCTCTTGCGCTTGAGCAGCAGCTGCTGGCCCGACGGCGTCAGCTGCGACACCGCGGGGCTCGGGCCCATCACCGTGCCGCCCGTCAGCACGCAGCCTTCCATGTCTGCAACGTTGTGGCCAACGATATACTAACACACATTTATAGGTAGGCCTCGCTGATGACGGAGACAAATCTGCAAGCCTTAAAATAGGAGTCACATTGCAAGATGCAGGAGAACAGATAGGCCACAATATTCACGCGGTGACTACCTGAAGATAGACGTCGTAACTTAGGCAGAAAAATGCTAGCTTGAAGATTTGAACTCATTCTTGACAGATTAACCGGAGAACACAAGAGATAAAGTTAGCTGGAAAAACATGGGGGACGCCTTTCTCCAACAGTGTTACAACACAATAAATAAAAAAATATATTTACTGAAAAAGATTACACCAATATTCCTAAAGGGTGACATATAAAGAGCAGCACTTGGAGCATTCACATGTAATGTAACGTTACAGATTCGAGAATTTCATTGGTGAGGGAAGAGAACCGAGCATTACAGTGCACAACTTGATGATACAATGTGTAATCGAATCTGAAATGTCTCATTACAGGCGAACGCTCCAGGTGACGCAGCACCTTAAAGAAATTAAAGCATTTAACTTTGAAAATATAGGCAGGATTGTCCACTGCAAGATGCTATTTACAAAACAAATGAACAGTGCCTAACTTCCTGCATAGTATGAAGTTGCTACGCAGACTGACCGACAGAGAAGTGTTGTTGGAATAAGTTATGATATATATGTAAGTTATATTTTGTGTTCTCTAACAGGTTAATAAAATATCATTGTTATATACCTACATTGAAAAGTATTCTGCAAGTGAAAGATAGATAGCCCCATGACAAGGGTTGAACAAATATTGGTCATTATACGGTCAGAATATATATTTTTTTTTTTTCTGTGGGAAACCTTTAAAAGGTGCCTGGCCTTTTGGGAAAAAAAACCAGAGAGTGTGGAATTTTTAACTCACTAAAACCACCCCGGTGATCACCATCAGCACATTTAAGGGGCCCGGTACCTCTTAAAAGAGCACTCCGGAAGCCCCTCTGTGCAACGCCTGTAATGGCACATGAGTCACAAGTTCCCTGATAATATTAGTGTGTCTGCGTTACCCATGGAGGTCTTAGGCGGGCGGCCGCGCTTCTTCTTGATCTTGGGCGTGAGCGGCAGCGGCGTCTTGCGGGGCCGGCCGCGCCCGCGCCGGGGCGGCTCCAGCAGGTTGTCGGGGTTGATCTCGTTGCGCACGGGCTCCAGCGTGGAGTTCAGCACCACGGGGTTGCTGCGCGGGGGCAGCATGACGTCCCCCGACGGAGTGAACACCAGGTGGCCGGACTCGCGGTGCGTGGTGCGCACCATGCCCGACATCACCTCCGAGTTGTTCTCGCGCTTCGATGACGGGGTTTCGTTTGCCATGTCGACGGTCGGGTCTTCCTGAAATTTGAGGATACATGGATGAGGATGATTAGAAATGTGGTGGAAGATTAATCAAAGTATTACTTTATGGTTAATTGTGTATACACAATTTTACGACAACAACTTCGGATAGGAAAATACTACTTCCTACCCGAAGCGGTAGTTTTAGAAAGGCTCACGATTTACCACTATCTCACCTGATGTTAAACGATGATGTGGTCGATGTTTTTACTTAATAGTAATTAAAAGCCTTTAGTCATCATCCTCTTGCCCTTATCCCATGTTACTTGGGGTCGGCGCAACACGTTTTTTTTCCATTCTTTCCTGTCAACCGTCACTCTATCCCTTACTCCCTTTTCTTTCATATCACTACATAATTATTATTAAACAAAATCCCCCGCTGCGTCTGTCTGTCTGCCTGTCTGTTCGCGATAAACTCAAAAACGACTGAATGAATTTTCATGCAGTTTTCTCCAATGGATGGGGTTATTCATGACGAAGGTTTAGATGTATAATTCGTCCCGAAATTCCTACGGGAACCGGGAAAATGGGAAATGCGCGTACGAAGTCGCGAGTAAGAGCTAGTCACTTCTATCACACAACACCATCCATCTTTTCATTGGCCTCCCTCTACCCTACCTCTCCATCCATCCACATTTATATTCATACCTCTTTCAGTTACATGCATTTCATCCCTCCTCTTCACATGACCATACCAAGATAAACGATTCCCTTTCAGCTTTTCCGTCACTGGCGCCACTTTGAAAGTACCTCTAATGCACTCATTTTTCACTTTATCCATGCTAAGCACGCAAGGCAAGCTTGACTACACGCTAAGGTAGTGCCCTTAGCTTTGTTCTCGGCTTAGAGCGTCACTGGGGTGTGAACAACTAGGGTCGAGCTAGAGAGATCATTGATTATTTTGGGTCGAATTCAATACTACAGGCTCAACCGCGCAGGCTGGCTCGCTCGAGAAAGGCAAGGGTGGTCAACACACTTGCCTAGAAGTACCCTCACTCAAAAAGAGGTTAGTTCATCTTACCTTCTCGCAGATCTTGGTGTGCACGCGCAGCTTGTCGGAGCGCGCGAAGGAGCGCCCGCAGCCGCCGCACGTGAAGGGCCGCTCGCCCGTGTGCGTCAGCTTGTGGCGCGACAGATGCGACGAGCGCTGGAACCTGATCACAACATATTGCTTAGTATTTAAGAGCTCCTTAACCTTTTGAGCGCCACTGTCACGTATAGGTGACAAGCAAGCGCGTGCCCTGTACGCCAAACGTCACAAATACGTGACAAAAAGTACGGTAAATTTGTGGCTTGGCGTCGGGGGCACGACGATGCGTTAATGTTCTGGCGTTCAAAAGGTATCCCCATCTATCCTAATATAATAAAGCTGACGAGTTAGTTTGTTTGAACGCGCTAATCTCTGGAACTACCAGTCGGATTTGGAAAATTCGTTCGATTTTTTTGTATAATAATAATTCTTTATTATCAGGCAATATGGCCCATAGAAAAAATACACAAATAATATGATTCATGAGGAAGGCTATAGGCTATATTCGGGATATGCGCGTACGAAGTCGCGGGCAAAAGTTAGTCACGAAGTAACAGGCATAGGTTTTTTAAGGCGGAAAACAAAACCTACGACGCAGTCCCACCTGCCACTCTGGGGGCTCAACTTTCTAGAATGACGAAGTTTAAGTACCTGGGGCATTGGGTCACTAATAGTCTGTCCGATGATGTGGTAGTTCGATGTAACATGCTGGCCCGTAGGTATGCACGTGGTACAAAAGAGGTTAAAATTACACTCTAGGGTGTACTGCCAATTTACTGAAGTTTGTATGAAAATTAATCGTTAACTGTTACAGTTAGCTCCGACCCCCGTGCGTGGGACACTCCGATATCCAGCCATAATAAGAAGAGGAATACAAAGCTCCAAGTTGTTGCGGCGCCGTCGCCCGATCAATAAGGCTCACAAAATGGCGCGCGCAGGTGTTCCATGCGCGCCTTCATAGAAGCATAGTCGTATCAGCATATGCGTGTGCTGTGCTGTCATGACGCTAGTTATGTCGGGCAGATACCGAGCCCCTTTTTTTTTCAAAGATGGGATATCATCAAATGACTTCTTCCACTCTGGGTGGAGCGGAAGGGCGTGTCAGACTCTTACTGACTAAAACCCATCCGTGTTCCTTCTAAAAATATAGCCCTTTGCGTTCCAGGGCAGCGGTGACTCTTTCGAACAAATTAAATTATCTATGCTGATATCTCTTTGAGGCGCGCGTGGAACACAACGCGCCATCGACCCGGGCCTGGTGGTGATCGGACAGCGAGCCACCCAACGCTCGCCGTCCGCAGGCCCGCGCAGTAGGTGGCCGGGGATGCGCCACGAGTGTCACGCCCGGGGTATCTTCTTCTGTAGCGGCGGTTGGTGCGAAGTCCTTGTCTTTAGATACCGAGCCCCTGAGTGATGGTACCGGTCCCTGACCTTTGGAGGGCTTACGAGGGGCCGAAGCCAACTCGCAGATACCCACAATTGGATTAGACTCTTTAAGTGTTATAATTTTATGATGTACCAACCAAAGTTTAACCCTGTATGCATTGCAAGTACGCCCAAGAACAGCCCCTGGTTGGTTCAAGACTATTGCAAACCATGAAGATAAAAATTAGAGGATCTGGGTTTGTGAGGCTAGTGGATTGATTATGCATATACGCATACTATGGAAGAGCTATTCCGCCTGTCCACTGTCAAAATACACGGCTATAAAATGGCGGGGGACTTGCACGCTCAAATAATGGGGCTCCGGAAACGGTCGCTAGTAGTTTAGTGACATAGCGCCAAGGACATATCTTGGTGCTTGAGTGAGAGGTACATTAACCACGGCTATTTATCAGGTCAATCCCCAAAGTACGGTCAGTATTCCCACCAGCATCTTATGGATTAGGATCCTCCCGAGCACGTTAGCTTGTTATATTTAGTTACCTGAGATCGCACACGTCACAGACGTGGGGACGTCCCTCCTGCGCGTCGTTGGTCGCAGAGTCGGACACCGAGCCGCTGGAGTCTGTCTCCTCGTCATCATCCAAGTTCTTGTTGCCGCCTTTTTCTGTTCAAAATAACAGCATGTTAGATTTAGGTCAAGAATTGTGAGGCGATGAGAGATGATTGGGTTTTGTTTAATGTTTAACTTGTAAGCTGCCACGTCAGTCGCACGTGTCTGACGCAAATGGTGATTTAATCATCAGTGTATGTATGTGTTAATTTTGTCTTTATTTGTTTATGTAATATTTGTTAATTTCAGTTTTACGCATAATAGGTGCCTATGTATTTGTTTGGCAAAAAGTTTTTTTAAATAATTATTATATTTTTAGAAAAAAAACTAAAAATATATTGTGTTTTAAAGTTTAAAATAATGAAATCGAGTATGATGTTTCATCCACAAATGGCGCAGATGATGATGAGATGATAACTAGTGATCGGATAATCGGGCGCTAAACTTCTTCCCGTGAAAGAATAATATGGACCTACCATTCTGAATAAAAAGTTACCCCGGTTTTCCGGGATTGAACAATTTTGTAAAAACAACTATAAAAAACTTTTTACAAGTGGTTATTTTGATTTAGTATCTTTATTTTATTAAAAACCTATGGAAAATCATAAAAAAACTTTCATTGTAAATTAAAAGTTCCATTAGAATCGGCATTTTAATTGAAAAAAAAATAAAATGCGAGTTCACAACGAGTTCTAACTATATTTTGTATTTTTCAATCTCAGGAATTTGGAACAATTCCCAGATCCGGGATGGCATGTCCGTATTATACTTTCGTGAGAACAAAAGTGAAGTTTAGGTATATTAGCGCCCGATTATCCGATCACTGATGATAACGAAAGAAAATAACAAAATTCTCGATACCTAAAGAAAGCTCACCGTCAGAATCATCTTGGTCGTTATTGGTTGGCTTCTGCAGTACTGCCAACTGCACCACTTTGATGCCGCCGGGTTTGGTATCCTCATGTTTGCTCACTGACTCATTGCTGGTAGCGCCTGCAGACAAAAACATAAGGAGGCTTGTTATAAACGGGCTTTTACATGTATTCTTTCAAGCATCCCTTGAACGTTGTCCAGAAAAAAGACCCGGAATTAATTTTGGAGTGAGTTTCTACATAGTACAGTCTGTTGTACTATGCAGAAAAGAATTTTGAAAAAAAAAAAATTAAGTAATTTTAATTTAATGTATCTTGTGTATCAGAATTTATTAAAAATATAATAACAAGACAAAATCTCGAATTTAAAAGAGATAATTAATTAATCAAGTTGGCGTTTCCTGCCACGACTATAATTTTTCGGTACATACAGGTTGCAGATAAACGCTTCGTAGGTCAGGAGCATCAATAACTCCCATGAGTATTTTGAATACCCCAATCATTTGGTATCCTAGCTTCTAAGGAATGGAAACCCAGTATTTAGTAACCTGTGCAGATTGGCCTCGTTTAAATCCTGAAAGATGCATAAGGTACTGCACGGGCAACAACGGAGGTTAAGCATGACCAGTGAATGCTAAGAGCTGAAGAATAACGAAATTTTGTGACCTTAATTTTGAGAATTAATGATATACATTCACTCTCGAAATGTTTGCATATATTTATAGGACAAGCTGTGCCCGTGGCTTCGCTCCCGTCAACCGTTACCTAACCTAACCTACTTTCCTACCATACCTACGTACCTACCCTACCTACATACATACATACCTACCTACCTACCTACCTTACCCTACCTACCTATTTTCTTTTTGTTTTTAAACCTTCCCTGTAATCTGGCGAACAACACAAAAAAAACGTGTGTCACTTAAAAAAACAATATAATAAACTACATGGCCCCTCTAATAACTACACTATATACAACTAACTATTATATAACAACGTAGAACTGCAGAAAGCTTTCAGAACCTCGTACCACGTTCCAGGAAAACTCATCAGTTTTACGCAAACATAGAACCGCCCGAGAGAAACCAACAAAGCAACTTGGATCCGAACTACATAGAACTAACTACGCAAAAGCTTCAAAGCTCGGGTACCTAGATATCGATTTCAGGAATTCTCATCAACCTTTGAAGTACGAATACAGGGTGAATTTTCAAAGTGTGCGTGTGGCCAATGCAGATACTATATGAGGAATAGTGATATACAGTCAAACGAGTCTCGAGCTCGATTTTGATGAAAATTAAAATGCATCGTTGGATTTTTGGGTGAATTTTCAAAGTGTGTGCGTGTTGCCAATGCAGAGACTATGAGGAATAGTGATATACAGTCAAAGGAGTCTCGAACCCGATTTTGATGAAAACTAAAATTGCATCGTTTGATTTTTGAATGGAACTGGTAGAATTTGAAAAAAAAAACATCCTATATTATTACACCATCTCAAAGTGTCGCTACTAAGGATCAAATTCTGGGAAGTAACAAATTAATTTTAAAATTTCAGACTAAACCTACCTACCTAAAATCGTTATCGTATCGTTTCAAAAATCCAATGATGCAGATTCTCAGGTTCGATGTTGATGAAAACTAAAACTATGATTTTTGCAAAAAAGAAAATTGCTTGTCTGTAAAGTCGGTTTACGGACGATAGTTTAACGTGACAACGTCATAACAGAACATTGATGAAATGGTCGTAACGTTACAATGAGTTATCCTTTAACCGGCGTTCATCGATTTATTAGACGTTGTCACGTCAAAAAATTTAAAACAGGTTTTTGTTTCTTTTTGAAAATTAAAAAAAGGTTTTTTTATTTTGTTAAATAAGCTTTTTCATTTAGTTTGCCATCTGCCATTTATTCCCAGAATTTGACCCTTCTTAGCGTCACTATCGAATGGTGTAATAATACGGGTGTTTTTTTTTTTAGTGCAAATAAAAGAACATTTTATCTAAGAGATATATGATTGGAACTAAAAAACATCAATAGTAAATAACGATGTTTTCCTTGCAGTGTCGCTATATCACATCGCAAATAAACATATTATGTAATAGTACCTCGCCCCAATCGTTATAGTAGGTACATAGAGTCGTCCGCCGACTAGTAACTACGCAGAACTGCAACCCCTCAAAGCTCTGTTAGTTTGAAATTCTCGGTAAATTCATCAGTCTATAGGTACAGTGGAAACGTTTTGTCCCGAACCCCGGCTTTGTTACGTAACTGGCAAAGCCTCGCTTTTACATGAATAATTTGAATTGACATCACGCTAGTTTTCATCGAATAGAAGGGTAGACAGAGGTGTATTATACAGGGTGTTTGGTGCATCGTGTGCCAAATTGAAATGGTCGACTGAAGGGGTCATCCTCTAGCCTTTCAGACCCCTTAACACCCCTCATGCTCTGTGGATTTTTTTTATCGACTTTTTTATGTTTTCCAAAAAAAAAGACCCAAATTTTACATTCAAATACAGATTTAAAAAAATATATAAGGCGTAGACTCTGAATTTTAATTTTATTTCCATGTGTATTGTTTAAGAATACTTTTAAATACAAAATTAGTGATATTAGTCACCTAGTTTTTTTTTAATTCACTCGCAAAGGTAAAACTTAAATTAAAGCTGTACATGTTACAGCTATTTATAAGGCTACAAAAAAAAAACCAAAAGCGACCGGGATCTTCCAACTCCCTCATTAATTCTCCAGTCTATTCTCTTTCTAATGATGTGCCACATGCCATAAAAGTATTTTAACAACTTTGTGAAAGGCTAGCGGATGACTCCTTCAGTCGACCATTTCAATTTGGCACACGATGCACCAAACACCCTGTATAAAGAATCAAATAAAATTAGCCAGCGTAACTACTCAGATGAGGTATGACAAAAAAAAATAACTTAACTGCCGGCGGGTATTGACCCCGTAATCAGTTGTAGTAACTTGGAATTATTTGACTTAGTATCAAAAATATGGAAAAAAGAGAGGATTTTGAAGTCCTATTAAACGTTGTTTTTTATTTTATTCAAATTATTTTTTTCATAATATATCGAGAAATTATTATCTAATAAAGCTTTATTACAATCTTACGGAGTCTGCAATTTTCCGGTGACAGGCACATTACCTGCTGAGCGTTGAGGACTAATTTTTGAGTTTTATTGTTAGTTTGTTTATTAATCATGAAATTTATTTTTAATTAATTATAATTAATAAAGCCAAAACCCTTTTGTGAATTTTATCGTCATTAGACGCGAGTTGCGACGTAGTTTCGCCAAATAATTTAAATTAACCCTAATTATAAAATAAATTAAATCTAATTACTATCTCGTAGGTACCTCGCACGGGCGTTACCACGATTTGCCATGAACAAATTGTCTACAAAAGTTTAATCATAATACAGTGATCCAGTTCAAAAACACTTAATCATAAATCTTAGTTTTTTAACCCAGGCACGTGCACATTAAGAACTTCTAGGCAAATAACGAGTTAAAACGATTATGCTTAAGAACTTTAATCTAACATCTACAACTACAGGCGAATTAATTATGATGTAATTCATATAACGATATGAATGAATCAGGAATTGTGGACTGTCTTGGTTGGCAACGAGTTTTAGTATGTGGAGCACTTTGGAAACCGGTTTTGGGTAGCATGATGTCTAACATGATGGACGGTGACACATCGTGAGAAAAACGGCACGAAGAATGGATTTTATTCCGAATCCATTGCTTCATATATTTAAACAGTCGTTTGCTCCACAACGTACAACGCGCAATGAATGCGGTTGCAATGTCAAAATGGAAGCATAAAAACAGCATTAATTTTTGTATTACGCAATTAAGCTGCTGGATATTAACCCCCAAATTCTGCACAACCGTTTTTCTATCTCTAATCTTTCTATAATAAAAACAGCCGCACGTGTTTTTGAGGTTAAGCGACGCTTACCGAGGTCGGTCTGTGGATTGGTGACCATCCATTACAAACTGAGACTTCTCCATGCCTCGGAAAGCACGTTAACCCGTTGGTCCCGGCTGTCATCTGTACATCTTAGACAGCCGTTACGGGTAGCCAGGAAATCTGACACCAGTCTCGCCAAGGGGTACCTACCTATCGTGTCACTCAGTTACTGGGTTGGGTCGGATAGGCAATCGCCCCATATAAAATGTTGGTACTCAGTTGCATCTGTCTGGACAGGTCCACTCAAATCTGTGTGACACTTTCCTCAAAAGGCCACCTCAGACATTAACCTACATGGTTCTCATTATGATTTGACCAGTACAGATTGTTTGGACTTTAAAAGAGACTTTGAACTCTGAGTTTGTTTCGGTGTTTCTTCTCAGGGTAGTCCAGTTAGGAAACACCGACCTCATCTAGATTAAAATTGACCAAAAAAAGATTGACGTGTAAAAGTGTTATGTTTAACCTACGTGCGAAATAAATATAATTCATCATTATCGTCCGGTTAGAGTGGAAGCAAATCCCAATATAGTTGAGAAAACGCTAGATCAATTAATTGTTTCTACTAATTTTAAGATATGAATGAGGAAGTAGTGGCTTGTCTTGCTTGGCAACAATGTTTATGTAATTAGAGCATTTTGGAAAGCATTTTCTGAGTAATATGATGATTGAGGAAAACTGACGAATATTATTAATGTTGATGGTGACACATCGTGAGGAAAAACCCGTGGATATCAACCCCCAAAATCTTACTTAACTGTCTTTATCTACAAATCTATACTAATATAATAAAACTGGAGTTGTTTTGTTTGTTTGAACGCGCTAGTCTCTGGAACTACCAGTCGGATTTACAAAATTCTTTGTATATATGATAGCCACATTCACGAGGAAGGCTAGAAGGCTATATGGGAACGGAAAAAACGGAATATGCGCGTACGAAGTAGCGGGCAAAAGCTAGCCTTGAGATAATACGATAATTGCCCTCTGGTGTGAGATTATGGTTTGTGCAGTGGGTTGAGTAGGCATAGATTGGTTGTTTTAATTTTTGTGCCCAGTAACCTATTTTTGGCAAGCTAGATCGCCGGGACATATTACTTAACGGTGTCAGTGCGCCACGGATTGAAATAGTTTGGGAATCCCTGACCTATCGATTTCCACAACCCAGATTTCCATAAGCCAGTTATACAACGTGTAACACAATAAACGCAATACCTCTTAAGGGGTCATTGTACTCATCATTATGATCACCTTTTACTATGGGAACAAGCCCGAAATCGCGAAAAAAAAATCAGCCGTTCAGTAAATTTTGCCGAGTTATGCGTACAGAAATGTATGGGGGAGTCGATTTATTTTTCGCGATTTCGGGCTTGTTCCCATAGTAAAAGGTGATCATAATGATGAGTACAATGACCCCTTAAGAGGTATTGCGTTTATTGTGTTACACGTTGTATAACTGGCTTATGGAAATCTGGGTTGTGGAAATCGATAGGTCAGGGATTCCCAAACTATTCCAATCCGTGGCGCACTGACACCGTTAAGTAATATGTCCCGGCGATCTAGCTTGCCAAAAATAGGTTACTAGGCACAAAAATTAAAACAACACACAGTATGATGTTCAGTATTTTCAATATTGATACATAAAAAGAAAATAAAATACTAAGCAGCGAGCGGGTTTTGAACAGTTTATTATATTTTGTTCCCGCG
This sequence comes from Mamestra configurata, assembly GCA_002192655.3. Classification (NCBI taxonomy): domain Eukaryota; kingdom Metazoa; phylum Arthropoda; class Insecta; order Lepidoptera; family Noctuidae; genus Mamestra; species Mamestra configurata. The sequence continues at coordinate 200,675 of NDFZ01005364.1, read as the reverse complement.
TATATCTAAGTCTAGTTCCCGAAGAGGAGCGTCTTGCGGCGCCTTTCTTTACTTTCTACGGCGCACACTTTGGGAACCCCTGCGATAGGTAATTTTAACACCCCTTGACTTTCGGGCTTCCGACTACTCGTGACGACTGTAAAATATCTTCAAATGACAACCGGAACCAACGGCTCAACTTGCTTTCCGAACACGGAGACGTCTCGATATGAAATTAATGGGAATGGTATAACCCATCAACGGATCAACCTTGGCAAACATAACTTGTTATCATCGAATGATTTACACTATTATGGACGATCCTTGTTCTCCTGATTATATAAAATAATATTTTAAAGTGTTGGGCAGTTCTCACAGTCTCAACACAATACGAAACAATTTCTATTTTATATTTTTAATACTCTTTTTTTTTTGGAAATCATCAAATGACTTCTTCCGCTCTGGGTGGGGCGGAAGGGCGTGTCAGTCTTACTGACTAGAACCCATCCGTGTTCCTTCTAAAAACCCTTTGCGTTCCAGGGCCGCGGTGACTCTTTGGAACAAATTCCGCAACCTTGGCAGGCTCTGACCCTAGCGGGCCCCGTCTTTTTTACTGACATCTCTTTGAGACGCGCGTGAAACACAACGCGCCATCGACCCGGGCCTGGTGGTGATCGGACAGCGAGCCACCGAACGCTCGCCGTCCGCAGGCCCGAGCCTACGGTGGCCGGGTATCGTCCTGCGACTCCCGACGCCTTTTTTATATTATTTTATTATTTTTTTGTACTCCTACCACAGTGTAGTCTTTTTAACCCAAAGGTTGACTGGTAGATAATGCCTTGACGCATTAAGTCCGCCCATGAACCACTATTGTACATAAAGTTTAAATAAATAAATTTAACAGACGTGGCTATCTAGAAGAATTGCAGTTTGACTTTCCTCTGACTTCTGATCAACAAGGAAATATAGTTTAATTGCAAAAAATATAATAAGTTAATGCCACAAGACATGTGTCATCATCATTGTCAGGCTTAATTGCTTTTCATCACTTAAATAATTGAGATTATTAAGAGAAACAGACGGTTGGAGCTCGACGGCCAGTGTGAATAGCAAAGATCCGAAATAATAATCTTTTGCTGTTAAAAAAAATCGGCCAAGTCCGAGTCGGAATCGCGTATAAGGGGTTCCGAACATTTTTTTTAAATGTTTCTATAAATCATAGTTTTCTTATAGGTTTTCCTGTAATCTATAGGTTACCTATGCATCTGTATTTTTTTCAAAATTTGGTTAATTTTCATCTATTTTCTTTAATAACTTCGGAATGGATAATTTTAAAATTATAAAAAAATAAACTTTTGATACCCTTACGATGAGCCCTTTCATTTGACATGTCACACGGTATAGTTGGAGAAACTAAACCCCCTAAAAGTGCCACTATTTTCAAAATTTAATTATTTTTGTTACGCGTCCGTGTTTGGGCCATGAAGAAATAATCTTCATGGCCCTGTATACCCAATTTCAACTGAATCGGTCCAGTAGATTCGGAGAAAATCAGCGAACAGATAAGGGTTGCGATTTCCCATACAGAGATTCGGAACCCTAAAAACGAATTAACCATGAGTACTTCAAGGATATGAGTCAAGATCACAAATTTGCACTTTCCATTAATTAATTTCAACCGTTAAAACACATTTGTTCTTCAAAAACTTCGTTAACATTTTTCTAGATAAAAATCTAGTCAGAATACCTAATTGTGTAGACAAAGAGCATTATTTTATCGTCTATATTTTTTTTATAACTACCGCTTGCAACTTTTGAACTCGCCGCGATGTTGTTTTGTTTTTTTTTTGTTCAGACATTATTTTTAATACCTGTTTTTCCATAGACAATTTAAAAAAATTGAATAAAACCTACAGCGATAATAGAATGTCTGCCTTCCCGCGCAATTTGTACAAGACAGATCTAAGAAGGATACAGATTGTTATGACGCGTATTGTTAATGGCCTAACTACCAGTTCTTAGTACTATAATCATTTTAATTTAGAACTCGAGCCAGCCGCGCAGGTCGTCGCCAAAAGTACAAAAACCAGTTATAAATTTCGACATTTGTCTGTCGTTTCAACTAAATATAGCCCTAACATACTTTTTAACGTGCTAAGTAGACCGTACAAGTAATTTTCATAGGAAATTAATCAAACAGAACTTTGTTCAAGTCATCATAATTTCGGATACAAAACTAGATAAAAAACTTCTTTGTTTGTCTCGGTACGTTCACACGTAGCGAACATTTTTTATTGTCTATTTTATACATACTAAATATTATAATAATACTTGCAACGTCGGTTTTACACTGTGAGTCATAGTTAAAAAAAAAAGACTATCATATTTTAATAAAGGTTACGAAAACGTTTATAATATTGCTGTAACTAACTTTTTAATGATCCTACTGTCGACCAAAAAAAATGTTTCACACAACTTATTATAATTTTGTTCCGAATAAATGAAAAAATACAACAAAATATGCGGGCGAAGTTGTATGAAAAACTAGTCGAGATGTGTAAATGTGAACAATGGCAGAGTTAAAACAAATAAACATATACCACAATGGTTTATAACAGTACGGGCCCATGATTGTGCAAAATGTTGTGAAAGGAAATTATACTAAATTATTTCTTGCGAGCGATCTATTGTGGGGTTTCTTGCTACAATATCGGCCGATGGCTCCGTCTGATATAAAACCTTTTTTTCTTTGCTTTGACTTGTAAAATAGAACTATACATATTTTGATCTAGATTAGTGCTAAGCCAGTTGCTATATAGTTTGCAGTTGGTGTCGCAATCTATATACTATTTGATCGATGGGACTAGGTAGCGATTTCAACATGTCCCTGAAAGGATCAACGGACCGGACAGATTATATGGATACAGTGTGCATACAGGAACCGTAACATTTACAAATAATTTATTGCACTTTAACTTTTTTTTTATTTTTCCATTTGTATGTTAATGTTTTCCTGAGTTACTTTTTATCGGCCAATCCCAGCGTGAACCTTCATGTGAGTAGGTATAATAATTATGCCATTATTATACTTTTTTTTTCTTTAATTTTTTTCCACTTGCCAATTTGTAATTAATTACAACGCATGTATTAAAAAAAAACACGTTCGTGTTTTTTTTTTCTTTCAACATCGAATACTAATAATTTTACGGCCACGACAAAATTGCTCTGACGTCTTTATTAAGGATATTGTTAAAAAAGTGACATTTAATTAGGAAAAAATATAAAAAAATGTCATAAAATGTGAAACGTCTAATTAGGTACAACAGGTAACCGGTTTTATTAATTAAATGTACAAAAATATGTATTGATAAGCAAACGAGATCAATCAAATGGTATAAAATTGAAAACAAGAAATATTAGCATAATAAAGTCGAAAATAAAATCACTTTCAGCGTAATTATTATAATTTCGATCAAGAACATAAAACAAAATATTATTCTCAGTGCCATTTCAAAATTAAAAAGTTTAAACATGAATAAAACAATATTGCATTCTTTATTTTTTTCCAATATTCTCGAAATGACAAGGTTTTAATTTAGCAAGTTGATATTCTGCATTTTTTTAATAAAGAATCCGCGCTTTTACAACTTAAATGTCAACTTAAAAAGAAATCGGATGACTAAGGGCAAGAGAATTCGTTTTATATAATTTTCGGAACGTGTTTCTGCTCAAAATAATTTGTATGTTAGCATATTTCGGAATTTCGATCAACGCCCTATTCTAAAATAAAAACAAGAATTTGTTCGAGAGCTTGTTGTATTCTACATTCGAAAATGGCGGCGAATAAAAAATATGTATTATTTTGAAATAATATAAAAGTAGCATTATATTTGCTTTAAATACGCAGGTGCATAGCATACTCATTCACATTGTTAATGTTTTCATTATGTGGCCACTGAATGAATAACAAACATTGTAATATGAATAGTTTTACTTTTTAAATCGTATTGTTATTCGACGGAAATAATTACTTACGATCCAATCTAAAACATCGTTGTGTAAGGGCCGATACATACTACAAGGGCACATTCCATTTAGAAACTAACACTCAATAACTTCTATGAATTATATCCAATATTTTACTAACAAACCTTGAAGAAAAATATTTACATCTTTTGAAAAAAAAAAAAAAACTAGAATGCTAAGTTAAAACAAGCTAGATCACTTTTAATGAACGGAAACAGAATAAATGATCATTTGGGCCAATCCTATTTTTTCGGTTAAATTAACATAGCTATTATGTGTAACATACACATAATATCTAGAGCTATGTATAAGACAATGTGGTCATAATTTATTTTGAAAATGACATCATATCATATTTTATTATTAACTCAGTCTTACACAAAGAAGGTTAAAATATACTTTTTATTTTACTTGTTAAATGATTATATTTTTAAATAAGAGTTTTGCCTTTGCAACGAACCTAAAAAAAGATAAAATTGCAATAAAAACAAATCAAATTCTGATATAATAAAACCTCCAAGTTAGGATTTTTTAATAACTTTTAAAAACCATCATGAATATTTATGACCATAAGTTGCAGAAACGATTTTATAATAAAAATAATATATTTTATTATTGTTATAATTTAGGGGTTCCATTCATGACTGGATGTTTTATGATTATTAGGTTCATGAGATGTCTATTATGATGACATAGAATGCATGACATGCATATGTCAACATCATAGATAGTTTGAAGCAATGCATGATCACAAGCTACAATTTTAACACTAGAGTTTGTACATAGTATTAAATCTTTTAAACACGATTGTTTTCTGCTTTCCATTTCAAGTTGCTGGCGTCTACGAATTTTGCTTTATGAAAACTTTCACCTTTCGTCAAGTCACAATTACACAATGACAATGGCTGAACTTATAGATGCGGAGCAATACGGATATCCGGCTAATTAACTATTTCTATAACAAAGCCTTGGACTTGGGATACGCCCATCAGCTTCTGTACACGCGGGAGCTCATTAGCGCAATCTTTTTTAAATAATTTTCCGTGCCAGTACTTCTAATAAAATAACAAAAACTTATATCACGAAAAGAATTTTAACTAAAAGTTTAAAATTTGCAATATAATAACTTTTCTTTACAAGCCTCCATCTCGTTATAAAACGCAAAAAATAATGAACCCATATTCTGAGAATCTTGTTTTAGCTTTTTATTTTTGAAGTGAAGGGAAATATAAATCACGATTTTTTATTACGATGCCCGACTAACTTCAGACATTTGGTCGCGACATTCAAAATTAATTTAAAATATAAAAACAAAATAATAATACCTACATCATTAGAGACATACCTACAAAATTAGTGTTTTTTTTTCTACAATAAAAATAATTGAAAATATCTTTTTGTGGTACGGCGCTACGCTTTGTTAATTTCGACTCGTATAAATGGAAAAGTACGTGGTTTTTATTTATATTTTTTTATTAAACGTAATTCGACTTTAATGGTAAAGACGAAGGTCGGACATAACATTTTATGATTAGGTAGTTAAATAGTCATAATATAAATATGAAAAAAAAAACGGGATAAAAATCTGAATAACCTTTTTTTCCTAGAGTCGTCACGCTTGTTGCGTGACGACTCTAGGCCTTAAGTTTTGAAAAGTAAGCTTCAAAATTTGCTCTATTGATCGTAGTGTTTTTTTTTGTGAGGTCTAAGAGGTTGGTGGTCATGCATGTCTGATGAAACTCACTTTAAAATAAATTAAGATGTTTTCCTATTATGATTGGTTTCAACAAATATATTGGATACTGTGAACCAATTGCATCATTTGACTCGGATAAAATAACCTTCCAGAAACCAGGGTTACTACTCACACAGTACTCCCACTCTTCACTGGGCAGGATTCAGCACTTCATAAAATATTATAATAAAATAAATTAATAAAATAGCTTTACGTCAAACTGATGAGACAGCCGTTGCTGTCGTAGTTTTATTGTCCCCTCATTTTTTGTCGAAGATAGCCCTGACTATATGGGGGTCCATATAGTCAGGGCAATCTTCGACATGCAGATTTACTCCACTTCGCATTTCAATGTATCTGCCCTCCCTTTTCCCAACCTTGTAAAGTTCTTCTTTTGCTTCCAGTCTAACCGAATGTAGCTAAATATAACTTAATAGTATAACTTTACTTATACCGTATATTACGTATATTTTTTAAATTACTGATGACCATATTTTACGGCAACCCTATTCCCCCTTCCCTATATCCTATTAGGAACATGTTTTCTATACTAATACCATAGTAATACTAATATTTCTATCACTACATATTATAAAACAAAGTCGCTTCCCGCTGTCTGTCTGTCCCTATGTATGCTTAGATCTTTAAAACTACGCAACGGATTTTGATGCGGTTTGTTAAGATAGTGATTCAAGAGGAAGGTTTATAATTATGTATAATACATGCATAATATAGTAGAGAAACACTGATAATTTTAGAGGTTTCTAATGTGTTGTCGTAAATAAACAATTTTTTTTGATAAAATATAATTTTCATCCGGTAAGCAGGTGAGTGAAGGCCGATCTCACTTGGGATCTTAGACTAATGGAGGAGCTGCATGTCTGATCTTCACAAACCCATTAACTGTGCGATACGATACTCCATGAAGACTGGTGTCATATTTTCTGGCACTTGACTAACCGTAACGAATGCTAAAGATCTAGAAGCGACAGCCGGAACCGAAAGCTTTCCGAGGGGCGTAGTAGACGCCATACGTAATGGATGATCACCAGTGATCGGATAATCGGGCGCTAATATACTTAAACTTCACTTTTATTCCTACGATAGTATAATACGGACATGCTTTTCAGAATCCCGGATCCCAGAATCGTTCGAAATTCCTGAGATTGCTAAAAATATAATTGAACTCGTTGTGAACTCTCATTGTATTTTTTTTTATTTAAAAAGCCTATTCTAATGGAACTTTTCATTTACAATTAAAGTTTTTATGATTTTCCATGGGTATGTTTTGAATAAAATAATGATACTAAACCAAAATAACCACTGCTTTAATTCCATTTAGTTTGTTAGTTGCTTTTACAAAATTGTTCAATCCCGAGAACCCGGGATTACTTATTTATTCAGGAAGGAATGTCCATATTATTCTTTCACGGGAAGAAGTTTAGGTATACAAGCGCGCGATTATCCGATCACTGATGATCACCCATCCACTGGCTGACCTCTGTAACCCGTGCAAGCAAGCTTTGCTTAACGTTGAAGACCAACCCATGAGGCTGTTATTTATGATTATTTATCCGAGATGAGCAACCACTACACCACACCGCATTTATGAATAAAAATAAATACCTTATTTTACAAGTATCTTAAAATGATACCTAATACTTGAGTGGTATCAAACCACCAGAAATAAATACTTCTTTAGTCAGATGCAGTAATATTAATGCGCTTTACATTTTAAATCGAGTTTGATGCAAGTCAGTGCAATATTGAATATAGATATAATATGCTAATCGTCCCATTAAGTTCTTAAATGCACAAATATTTAAGATCAAGTAATGTTTAGTACTAGCTCATAGCTAAACAATAACAGCCGCACGTCGATCTTCAAAGTTAAGCAACGCTTGCCGAGGTTGGTCTGTGGATGGGTGACCATCTTAACATACCGAGACTCTTCCGTGCCTCGGAAAGCACGTTAAGCCGTAGGTCCCGGCTATTATTTGTGGATCTTTGGCAGTCGTTACGGATAGTCAGAAGCCAGAAAATCTGACACCAGTCTTCTTACCAAGGAGTACCGTGTTACCCTGTTAATGGGTTGTGGAGGTCTGGTAGGCAGCCGCTCCACGTAAAATACTGGTACAGCTGAATCCGGTTTGACTGGAAGCCGACCTCAATATAATTGGGAAAAGGCTAGGCAGATGATGAATGCTTAGTACAATTCGAAGTAAACCAGCAGCCCTACTATGACGTGGTAATGCCATCCAATTCCGATGATGTAAACGGGATAGTGCTATTCGCTATGTATAGCTCCGTCTCCCTCTTAGAGCGGAATCATGATCGTTTTAAGACTTCATAGTAGGTCCTCAGTATGATCGCTACAGTCTTCTGCTTTCTTCAAGAGCGAAATCTATTTAATGCGACAGATCTGACAGTAATTCATTATTCATATCAACATAATCCGGTTTCGATTCTTTGTCGTTTAGTGATCATTGCCTCGTTTCAAAGCAGGGTTGATGAAAAAAAATTAAATGTTACATCTTCAAACGGAAAATATCGTAAAAAGTAACCTGTATATATTTTTTTGTCTTTCATTCCATTACAACCATAATAATTTCTCCAACACTTTACCTAAATTCATATCCATAGAAGAATGGACTGAGCAATACCATCACAAAATCTACTACTGAGTCGAGACAAAGGAACTCTGCGGTACAAACAAAGCAACTGTGTGTGCGTCACAAGCTGTTGTATAGTGTTGTTCTCTTTTTAGGGTTCCGTACCCGAAGGGTTAAAACTGGACCCTATTACTAAGACTCCACTGTCCGTCTGTCTGTTTGTCACCAGGCTGTATCTCATGAACCTTGATAGCTACATACAAGAAACATGTTTTTTTCGGCTTATGGTACGGAACCCTTTGTGTACAAGTCCAACTTGCACTTGGACAGTTTGTTTTATAACACGTCAGACGTAGACCACACTCTCTAGAAAGAGACGCCGCACGATAGCTGTCTCTCTCACACTTTACTGACCGTATTGGCATCACAGCTGCGCACGCTTAGGCCATTCCTCTATTTCTTAAAACAAGAAAAAAGCATTTGTCAAAGACTTACCAGGCGAAGTGACCTTATGGCGCTCATCAGTCTTATTATCATCTTGGAAGCGTACAGTCATGGGTTTCTTCTTGGCCCTGAGCCTGTCATCTTCGGGAGACAGGATCGAAGTCCGCTTCTTCGGACGCTCCTCCTCTACGTTCATCTTTACATCCGTTGTTGATGTAGCTGCCACTGTTAGGGGAAAGGATTTGTTAGACTTTTTATATGAGTGAGAGATATTAATCATCGTAATTATGATTAATAAATTATAAGGTAAGATCTTTCTAAGCCGTAAAACGCATCATCATCATTTCAAATCATCATTTCCACTGGACATAGGCCACCAGTTATCGACGTTGATCGATTGGTTGTTAGTTTTCGCTGATCGACGGATACCGGGCGATAAATATTGATTGACCGCCGATCGATGCCATCGATCGACGGTGAGAGATTGCTGTGGTAGCTTTGGCTGATCGAAGAAAGAAGAAGACACTATCGATCGACGTCGACTAATCCATTCTACCATCGGTGTGGTAACACCCTGAGAGTCTCCACATCTTCCGGTCATGTGCGTCTCGCACCAAGCGGATTCCCGCGGCCTTCTCCGGGTCATCGGTTCATGTTGTGTGAAAAGTATAGCTAAACCAACCCATCACTTCCCGGGAGTGTCGTAGAAGGCGACTAAGGAACCAGAGAATGGGCAGCAGCATTCTCTGTGCATTTTGTTCTGTGTCTGGGTGTAATTTGTCTATAATATGTATGTATTTAGAAATATATAAGTATGTTTATCAGTTGTCTGGTTGCCATAGCACAGGCTCTGCCTAGTTTGGGATCGGATGACCGTGTGTGAGTTGTCCCAAGGTATTATTATTATTATTTTAACAACCACACTGCAATTGTCAACCCGCCTGCTAAGCGTGGTGATTATAGCAAACACCCAAAATAACAAGGACAACAAAATCCAGCAGTGTTACTAAAATGGTGTAGTAAAATATAAATGGTAAACGACTGATTCCGATTTAGGAGTTAAAACTAAAAAGATAACTCGTGTTTGCTTTCGGACAGGTGCTCAGGTAAAAATACCACCAACATTCTGTGTAAAGATAAAAACTAATACAGAATCGAAGCACGTGGTAATCACACTAATATTATAAAGGCGAAAGTTTGTGAGTGTGTGCGTGTATGTATGTTTGTTACTTCTTCACGCGCAAACGGCTGGACCAATTTTGATAAAATTTGGTAGGTATACAGGAAGCTGACACCCTTTTTTTTTTTTTTGGTCTCGGGGGGAAATCCTCCACCCTGGGGCGGGTGGAGGGGTCTGTCAGACTCTTACTGACTAAAACCACCCCGGTGTTCCATCTTCCACCTACGCCGGGGATCGCGGGAACGTAAGCGACTTCCGCAATCCCCGGCTGGTGCCGGCCCGCCACTGCGGGCCACCTCGCGTCGGCGAGGGGAGTGAGGTGTTTAAATCCCCTCGCTACGTCAAAGAGGGGCGCACGGGAACACCACGCGCCGCCACCTCGGGTCCGGATGAGTGGGGGGCGACGGACATAGGAAGCTGACACCCTGGATTAACACATAGCCTTTTTATTTTGGGAGTGTCTTCCCTTCGGATAAACACACCGCGGGGCGCAGCTAGTATAATATATATATGTCTCAGCCAACTGGCTTAATTAGCCGTTTCATTAAAAGCCTAGCCTTTTCATTGAACTGCGCCACTTAATTAGAGACATAAGTGACATGGGGCAAGTCATTAAACGATATTGAACCTTCTGAGGTCGCTGAAAAATCAACGCAATGTAATGAAAAGCCTAGGCAACCAATTAAACGGCTGATTAAGCTATTTGGCTGCGACATTTACAAGGAATTTAACACCGTGGCTGGAATGGCAGCAGAGATATTGGTATGTGCTCTAATTGCCCTCAGCTCAGGTTCAGAACGCACCTATCTTAAATATTTTTAGCCCGTTAGTAAGGTCTCAAACTACAGATGATAAAAATGTACTAAAGACCAAACAAAAGGAACTACAAAGAAGGGCATTTAAAAAAAAACTACAACACTATCTTATCTTACTAGGAAAATCCAAGTCGGAATGATTTGACGTTAGTCGTAAATCAATCACGTCTACGGCTGAACAGATTTGAATGGACATACAAGTAGCCTATAACCAGGGGGGCTACTCTCTAAACCCGGAGTCCGTAGTTTCGGGCTTAGTTGCGGATTTATTCTACTCCGTGTCACCTACGGACTTACCGGCTGTCATTTGTAGATCTTTGGCAGTCGTTACGGATAGTCAGAAGCCAAGAAATCTGACACCAGGACTGTGTTACCCAGTTAATGGGTTGTGGAGGTCTGGTAGGCAGCCGTTCCACGTAAAATACTGGTTTTCAGCTGAATCCGGTTTGACTGGAAGCCGACCCCAATATAATTGGGAAAAGGCTAGGCAGATGATGATGATCACCTACGGACTTACGATTAGTTTCAAACCCGAATTAAGAGTGAATGACAACATGATTTGATAGTAACTGTCAATACGTCCGCAACTAAACCCGAAACTACGGACTTCGGGCTTAGAGAGTAGCCCCCCAGGAATAGGGACAGGTGTTACTTTTTACCCCGCCCAAAACAACGTTTCCGTATCATATATTATTTATCAAAATGATTTCTGTTGTAGAAAAGTATAACCTCTGTTGTGCGGTCTTGTTTTTATAGATATATTGTTTCTTAATGTATTGCCTAGTTACTTGAAATAAACACTCTTGTCATTCAGCATCTTTTTCTAACTCTTATTTTACTAATAATATATTTAATACTATTCCAACCAAATATCACAACACGTTATCAGCACGAAGCTGTGGAAGAGTTTAAAATATAATTTGTAATAAAATTAGTTGAGTTTCTTGTGTGACTAAAAATTTTACTAGTCGAAATGTCACGTGAAACTGGAGATGCTTCGAGTGTTAATAAGTCTAATCCCTCTACGTCGAATTCATCTTCGATTCCATCATTTTGTCTTCGAAATAAAGATGGATATCCTACTTGGAAGTTTAAGATGAGAAATTACCTTTTACACGAAGACTTGTGGGTAACAATTAGTGGTTATCCGGATGGTGACACGACCCCTGCTTCGATCAAGGTACGCAACGACGAGAAAGCTCTTGCAAAAATTTGCTTAACAGTTGACGGTGCAGCTATTACTCACGTTAGATGTGCGAAAACTGCAGCCGAAGCATGGAAATACTTGCAACAGGCGTTTGAAGATAAGGGAATGGGAAGAAGACTAGCTTTAGAGCGAAAACTGTACAGGTTGAGTCTGTCAGATTTCGGAAATATTGAACTGTACATTTATGCAGTTTTATCAACCGCACAGGATCTTGCGGATATTGATGTTGTCATAGAGGATAGGTCTATTGCTGCTATACTTTTGGGAGGGCTCACTTCGAAATATGAACCTCTCATTATGGCTCTAGAAAGTTGTAATATAGACGTGACTACTGACTTAGTAAAGACAAAACTGCTGAATGAGATGTCTAAAGATGC
>NDFZ01005364.1:90730-187536 GCA_002192655.3 Mamestra configurata | reverse complement strand
GCTGTTGTAGAAAAGTATAACCTCTGTTGTGCGGACTTGTTTTTATAGATATATTGTTTCTTAATGTATTGCCTAGTTACTTGAAATAAACACTCTTGTCATTCAGCATCTTTTTCTAACTCTTATTTTACTAATAATATATTTAATACTATTCCAACCAAATATCACAACAATTTCGTTTTCCGATCTCCACGCGGAGAAAGCCGTAGACAGAATACTAATAGGTTGCTTCAGCCTGCAAATTTAGATTGAATATGATATGAATGAGTCTATCTATCTGAGATATTTGAAAAACTGGGAGATAAATGCGAGTTCAAAACTAGTTTTTTTAATTTTTTTATTTAATATGGGTTCTCTAGTCTAGGTCATAGATGACAGAGACAAAGTCGACGATGGAGCGAGCTTACCCAGAAGAAGCCTGTTCACTCTAATTTTGAAGAGATTAGGGTTGTATGCGTTCGGAAACACAGACGCAGGCGGAGAGTTCCACTCCTTTGCTGTGCGCATTCTAAAAGACGTTAGATAGATAGATAGATAGACTAATTCCTCCTACAATAAAAACGGAACTTAATAGGCGAAGTTGGTATCCTATATGTATCCAGTTATATAACAAGATTCCTAGGAAAATCAAAGAACTTCCAATGGTCCGCTTCAAAAGGGCTTTACAGGTGTTTAATTGAGAATCCCTTCTATTATTTATTTAAAGCCAATTGTGTCCCACTGCAGGGAGGTTTGTCAGCGAGCAATGGAGCGCAGCATTCTGGGAGTCCGATTAATGGACCGCGTTAGGAACACAGTGCTGTGTTCCAAAACAAAAATCGCCGACGTCACACAAAAAGCAGCCAAACTAAAGTGGGACTGGACCGGCCACGTCTGCCGGATGTCGAACGGTTCATGGGCTAAAGCAACCACAATGTGGGTCCCAGAAAATGCCCGACGACATCGAGGGAGACCCAGGCGAAGATGGCGGGACGAGCTTGACGCCTATCGGCAGGGTTGGTCCACACTTGCCCAAAGCCGGGAGGAATGGAAGGAAGGAATCCCTTCTATATTATAAAATAATTCCTTCAGATTAAATCTAAATTATGTTATTGTATCTATACCAAAAATTTGCACGTTATTATGTTATGATTGAATATGTTAAGCTACTATACACATATAACATTATAAGAACTTTTGTAACCATATTTATCTGCGAATAAATCTTTGACTTTGACTATGACCCATCCCAAACACAGTACTGGCCAGAGCCCCTTCGCAGGACAGCCCCACCACCTACTTACCTGCTATATATAGCCAACCACCTTCAACTTCCAGGAACTGAACGTAGCTAGCGTAAGAACGGTCCAAGTGGCCACATACTGTTCGGACAAAATTTGAGGAGTCAATCTAGGCGAATGAAGAAGAATGTTGTTTTCAACTCACCCTGATCATGATCAGTCTGTATGCTAGCTACGACTCGTTCTCCAACAATATTCCCGCGAGACGCGTGCATAGCCTCCTCCATCTCCCTCGCAGCAGCTGCCAAGATATTGTTGACAGCAGTGTGAGTGGTCGGCGGATCCTCCCGACGTCGCCGCCGGATCTCTTCGGCACGCATCATGGATTGCTGGTACATGTGTATCTAGGAATTATTGGTGATGTAAGGTAATGTCTGGATGATGGTTAGTCAAGCTCTGGTAGGGTTTAGTAAGCGTTAGGTAGACCGCAGTGGGGCAGGTTTGGAGGTGATCCCAGTTTTCGCCCAATGGTTTGGAATATGAATATCAGGGTTCTTGTTTTGATATGTTGGCAGTAAACATTGATACACAGTAATTTACTAGCTATATCCATCAAATTGGCCTTGATGAAGCGTTTGTCTCTGTGGTATTTTCACCTTCATAGTAACAGAAGGTTATGAGCAGATTGGTATGTGCATACGTTTTTTTTTCGCCGCATGTCTCCGTAGTAACTTGATACAATCTATATTGAAATTCGCTCATAAATTAAACCAAAACTAGTTGTGGTTCCAATCAAACTATATTTCACTAATTATCTCATCAATCTGAGTGGACACCTAAATAATTAATTTGTATAAAACGACTAAAATCGTTCGAGTCACATTGATTATGAATAATGTCTAATTTATTATCATGATTTTAGCAAAATAGATCGGGACTCAATAATGAATCAATTCTGTTACATAACTAAGAAACTGAAACGGGAAATGCTTTTATGACTTTTTATAATGAATCATAATAGGTAGGTAATTATGTGAGTTTTACATTGTTCTAGGAGTAATGGAAATACATACATACAATGTATTAGTGGGCTTATCATACCCGCATGCTACAAAAAGTAGACGGCAGAAAAGGTTACTGCCCTTAAGTTAAAGCCAGACAGAAGGTAGGAAGAAAAACGTAAGCAATGAGGTGGTTAAAATGTCCATCGTCTCGTCTACCTCCCACGGCGTTTGGTAGAGTAACGACCGAATGAAATTCTCAATCGCAAGAGAATTTTAAGATAACTTTCATTAATTACGTTAGCTCGAGATGGGGTCAATGAAAATCTCACGTCAACGTCCAACTTTTTAATTTAGAGTTTAAATGTCACCGGAAAATTGCAGACTCCGTAAGATTGTAATCAATCTTTTAGATTACAATTCCTCGATATTTTATGAAAAAATCGTTTGTATACAATAAATCCCATCCAAATTCCATAGTTTCCAATATATCCGTGTCTTATTATGATAAAATAAAATACAATTTCACGCGATATTTTGCAATCTTACGGCGTTTGCAATTTTCAGATGACATAAACATTATTAACAGATATTAATCAAAATCAAACCTTGACTCAGTCAACGTGATCAATGATAATAGGGAATATGCATGAAAATAACATTTATTATCTAGAAATATACAAAAATATAATACTAACAGTGAAAATAGAATCGAAATTGACCGAAAAACAACCGAGATAAAACTATTTTAAACGAATATATCTGTCCCTCTGGCGAATTGTATGGCAGCTGTATAGGCGACATAGTATTGGAGGTCACAGTTGGTATCGGACTTCTCTTTCTAATTGTCAACTTTGAAGCTTAATAACTTCATCGCTGATGAAGGTATTTTAAAAATTCTTTCATAATTGTTTACTAGAGATAATAAGTATTTTATTTTGCAAATAAAAAAAATGCATGCATATTCCCTATTAATATCACGTGAGAGGGAGGGGTGACCCACGATATCTTACTATTTTGCATACGGAAATTAGGGGTTTAGAAATAAGAATTGTGATCTTGTCAAAACAAGTGAAGCTTAGGACTCGATAGCAAAAGCTATGGACTTGTGACCTTGAAAAGGTGGCTGGGACAGAACGGATGCGGAAGGCAAGAAAAGCGTCATTGCAGAATTCGCGGTTAAGGGGTCCGTCCGTCAAAGACAAGCATAGACCAACTAGATGGATCTACGACCTTAAGAGGTGGCTGGGCCAGAACGGATGCGGAAGGCAAGAAAAGCATCGTTGCAGAATCCAGGGTTAAAGAGTCCCCTGTCAAAGGCTTGAGCATAATTAATATGGGACCCACCAGGTGGATGGGTCGACGACCTTAAACTAGGTGCTAACTGGGTCCAGGGGCGGCGGACTTGGGGATGTCCGTCGCCCCCCATTCATCCGGACCCGAGGTGGCGGCGAGTGGTGTTCCCGTGCGCCGCTCTTTGACGTAGCGGGGGAGTCAAACATCCCACTCCCCCCGCTGACGCGAGGTGGCCCGCAGAGGCGGGCCTGCACCAGCCGCAGTCACATTCGTTCTCGCGATCCCCGGCGTAGGTGGGAGATGGAACACCGGGGTGGTTTTAGTCAGTAAGAGTCCGACAGACCCCTCCGCCCGCCCCAGAGCGGAGGACAATAAAAAAAAAAAGGTGGCTGAGTCAGAAGACACGGAGATCATGTGCCGTATGGGAGATCTTGGAACTTTGGGAGATGCGTATGTCCAGTAGTGGACTGCGTTCGCCTCAGTTGATGCAGTCAAGTCAAGGTGGCACACAATCTCATTTCTCTCTTAATTTTCTCTCGCGGCTTGTAGTAAAATGGTATGAGCAGGAACACCATCAGTGGTTCAAGCTTTATACACAAACTTTCGGTGCATGGTCTCAGGGCCTTCCTCGCTCCAAGCTGGGATCAGTGTTCGTGTACTAATGGAAAGATGCAGAGGCCAAATTTAGCGCAACCAGCTTCAATCTGTAATAGTCAGGCCAAAATTATAGGTTATTGACAGATCGAAGCGTAAGTTTCTGCTGAGTTACGCCTCTGTTACGTACCCTTAGGGTCTTGACTGCCCAGAACCCGGAAGAACCTGATCCGGAAGCGGAACTATGTGGTTAAACCCTCAAATTTTTAAAGAGAATTTCAGATTCCGTAAACACGTATTGATCAGGATATTTCAACGTGATATTTTTGTGTTAAAAAATAAATGTTTATTGAAAATTTAGGTATGAATATTTTTCAACATACGTAACAATAATTCAACGAAAATTTCCACCGCATTCTAGATATAAAGATATGGCTTTGAAAATAGACTTATCGCGAAATTATTGTAAATTTTTACTTCCATAACCCAAAGTTATCTGAAAACAAAATATTTATCTTGAATTTTAATATTGTTTAATATTATTAAATGGTGATAATATAATGATTAATATAAATAGCCTACAATCACATTTTTTGCACACCAATTTTAATGACGTTAATAAAATTTCGGGCAGTCACGTGAAAATAATTGTACCTACCTATATAATTATTTAATTTTCAACATAATCATCGGATTTTCTAAAACTAACCAATTTATTTTGGCCTTGGAAAAACATTATAATGTTAATTGTTGACTGGGTAACTAAATTATTAATTAAAATGTAACATTACTGGCCACTTCAATTAAGTACAAACTTAAATTAATGTAAAAAAAACTAAACTACTAATCTTGGTTTTTCCAAAATCTGATATAAAAAAAACCTTATTCTTAATTTGAAACGTACGTTTTTAAATTGCCAGTGTGAAATGGCATAAAATACAATAACTGTTTATGAATGTACCCCACAGTTATGTACAGTCACCTAGAATGACGGCGCGCCAAATAATAAATGACTAAGATTTCTCGTTATTACAATTGCATGTTAATTTAATCATTTAAATTGTGTTTCATACACGTGTAAGAACAGAGGTCTTAATTGGTACATTACACTAGAAAATAATAAATGGCCATGTAAGTCTTTATGTTTGCGGTAATCTCGAAAAATCTCGGCTCGTTTTGGTGTGTTTGTCACTGGTAGAAAGTCTATTGTTGGTAGAGAATAACAATCCACTGATGAGTCACTAGCTCACTATTTCCTGTTATTTAGCTTTTTATTATTTTGTTTAAAATATTATATTTTCGCATGGTGTCACCCAAAGAGGAAGAACTATATTTATTTTTATAAAATTCATTAATTAAATATTACTATAATATATTTTTAATTTACTTGGCCATTGAGTAATAGTACCTACTAAGAATTACGAATCTTATCTTAGAATAAAACTCATTCCCATTTAAGATATTTCATCGTAATGATGAAATAACATTCCATTTTGTAAAATTCGTTATAAATTATTAATACCCGGATTTTACATGTTTTTTGTCATAATTACGTCAAACAGAAGTATAAAAAACTATTACGCAAACAAAACACACAAAAGTACCTTTGCATACACATATTTATTCTTTTAGATTCGAAATTTAAATAACTATTGACAGTATTATAATAGTGTTCAAGGCTACTTTTTTAAGAACAATAATAATCTTAAGACCAAAATAGGCAAAGGAAATACCCGAATAGTCAGCACTTAGCAAATAAAAAAGTTGAATTACCATGACTCAACGAGTTAACTCGAAATTACGTCATAATATTTATTTAATGATAAAATATCTGATTAACAAAACACTTGTAACAGGTACAAGTCCCCACTCTGTTTTTTTTTTTAAATTTGCCCTTTTTTATCTTCACAACTAGCAATTAGTTGGGTACTACATGCTATATCATTTTATTAGTAATTTTTTTTTTAAAAAATACACAATGCTGTATAATGTTTCTTTTTTTTGTTACTGCTGCTAGTAAGTAACATCCAAAATTATATCTAAAATAATAATCATTACGAGTTTAATTTAGGCAATTATTTTTAATTGATCTTAAGTGCTTTGCGGAACTTCCTTAAATAAAAATGAATCAACAGGAGTTTAAAATCTACTTGTGTGCAGCTAAATTATATGTTTAACGTATGCAAGATAATGTAGCATTTCCCGAAATTTGGGAACCCGCCTTTGGGAACAAAACCATATAAAGGCAATTTTCCCTCATAAAAATATCCATTCCATGGGCTTGACAACCTACAGTAAATTACTTATGTATGTGTAAATAAAAAACACAAGTGTCTTCATTAAAATTATTCCACATTTAACAAACAGCTTTTATCTAAAACCTGTTAACCAAAATTAAAACTGTAAAAGTATGGAAAATATTTTTGTTTTGGCCAATTAGCACCTAAAAGAATTAACAGCATCATGAGAAAATGTCTCATTTAAAACTTGATTTTGGATCTTTTTTTTTTAATTTCTAGTTTCTATTCACTCTGGTATCTAAAATGTACACATTTTATGTAAGGAGTATTATTATGCAAAACAAAATCAAGTCTCATTGCTAATTTTTTATATAGGGTAGATTCTGCCAAAGATATGCAAATAATGACACTTATGTGAAGAAAATTAGTATATAAACAGACAATGCCTAACAGCTAGACTTAGGTTCATAATAATGTTATATTTCTCTGTGGTGCCGTCACAACGTGACACTGGCAGAATAGTTGGAACCGGCTCAGTTGCCATAAAAGGAAAAAAAAAAAAAAATGTTATATTTTATAGCTCTATGCATATCTGGCTAGACCACCTGTTATCTAATTGTTAATTTGATAACAAGCCATAAAATTCACAGTATTAAGTTTTCTTTCAACTTTAATTACCTTCATTTGAATAGGAATAACATAAATGAAGAATTTCATTACTAATGTAATGGTTTAATTTATTTTTTGCACACATTTTTAAGGAAACCACTGGGAAGTATGAGCCTTATTGTATTCCCGAGATCAATGTTTACTGCCAAATGCAAAGATGTAATGAATTTAACCAACCAACCACCACACAAGAACCTTTGGTTCAATTGTGAATTCAGCATTGATGAGTTATAATGTTAGAATAGGCAAAAGAAGCCTCACCTGTTTCAGCCTCTCCACATCTGTCCTAGCTTGTGAGTAGGTAGGCTGTGCAGACACGGAAGTCGCAGGATATGATGGATACTCCAAGTTCACATTCAACATCTGCGCAGCATTGTCTCTAGCCTCATACGCAAGCCCCCGGATCTCTAGCTCTGACGCTGTGTGCATCAGAGACTGCAGGTCCAGTTCTTGGACATCCACCGAGCCCTTGTACATAAACTCTACAAGGAGGTTGATCTCCGAGAAGGGGATCCCCTTCAGAATCACTATTGGATGTTGACATGGGTTGTCCCTAGCAAAAACAACAAATATTTGTAACATACATGCTCTGTAATTTGAATATTATACCCTATCTCATTATTTATTAACCAGACATATTTTTCTTCTGTTATCTCAAGATAATAAAGTAATTATTGTATAAATTCGACTCCTATGACATTTATGTAACATTTCTTATGTACATACATTAATTAAATAGAATTTTATTTAAAATTGCTCATTAAAACCCAGGCTGAATGCAAAGTATACTTTGCTTATGTCTGTATACATTACATGGTATTATAAATAACTTCACTAGAAAAAATAATGATGTCATAATGACCAAATGGAACAGATTTAAAACTGATGTGTATTAAATACACAATTTTGTAAATGGAAACCTAGTACGAATGCGTTTAACAATGTATAAAGCGGGCACTTACTTGAATATCTGTTCGAAATACGGACTGCATGCTGAGAGCACGAGCTTGTGCGCCTTCAGGGTGCCGTCGCGGCAGGAGAGCGTCACGTCCGCGAGCGCCGACGACGAGTAGATGGTCGTGAACAGCTGGCTCAGGTTCTGCAGGTGGTTGTTCCACTTCAAGTGGAACGTCTTATCGCTCACCAGCCCCTGCATCTGCACCACCACATACACTTTTCAATCACAAATCACACTTCTTCACGACTGATGGATAATCGACAGAAAACCGACTCTGCTGCGACCGCTACATAAAATTATAATTATTACAACTTATTTTTAGAACGATGCCCGTAAAAAACACTATACGTACGCGGTATGACAGTGTAATATACCGTAGGTACGCGCCGCCGACGGAATTTAGAGCTATAAAATTTTATTTATATTTTATTCGGCAAAACGGAATTTCGTCAAAAATCATGCCGGTGACAATTTCTTACCTCGCAAATCTTTTTACCGACTTCTCGATATTTCACAAATAACACCGAAACATTTCACAAAATTAATACAATAATTATGTTACACAGAAAGCCGTGTCGTAAAAAACAGAGTGGGGCACGCCGTGGCCCCCTCCTCGCCCCGGCCCCCTCGCACACAATCAATATACGGAATATGAGAGCGCGGCGCGCCCCCTCGCCCCCCGCATGCTTTATTATACCGTAATTAATATACAACTTTATAAATTGTATTATAGGCAAGCGGCATATCTTCTGTGTAGGAATGTGTATAATTTCATAGATACTCTTTAATATTAATTACATAGGTGCGTACCTACACAGATAAAACGCTAAAATAACAATACACATGAATAAATCGGAAATACACTAGCACGTACCGTGATGTTTTATTGACATAAACATTGAATGAAAAATGCAACTGATTGACTTTTATTTGGTTTTTGGCTGTAATTATACGTAAGAAGCTTTAAAATGACCGCGATTTAAGTTTTTTTTGAGTTTTCAACCCAATTTTGTGCCCCTTCCTTTAAATAAATTAGATGGAGTAGGTAGGTAGTACATTGTTAGTTAGTATAGGTGAGACTGTGTGCGTGAGTACTTCAATCTCTTTCACATCGGCACAGTAGTGTGTGGTGTACACAGGTACACTGTATGATGTGTACACATACACAACCACTACATGCGCAAAAGGGAGAATAGAGGCTGACGGATTCGGATAGTTTTGTTTTTATTAGATTCCATCCTTCCGTCTACACGTTGGAATGAGTAATGTATTTATCATTTTGTATGACATTATGATGAACTAGTAATAAAATGAGAAGAACAGCACATTTTATTGTGGGGCATGATCGAAAATTAAATATTTGAATTTGAACATACATGTAACTACCTACCTATCTATTCTTTCTATAACATTATGGTTGTTGTACCTTTATCACCCTATGTATGTATACCAAGTAGGTAGATGCGAGTGTGGGCGAGGTTTAATAAATTAATAATGTACAATATAGGTGTATTGTACCTTGTTGTGATGTGAGAGAGCGGAACAGGTATAGTGCGGGGAGAACATAGGAAGGAATTCATGAATGTGTGCTCTTTTCTGAGACGGTGCGTAGTTGGTGCCGTTTTTCAAAACCCTTTGCAGAATTGCAAGCATAGACATTCTGCAACTAATTGCATCGGAAATTACATCTTTATTTATGGTCGAAAGTTAATTGAAAAAAGGCCGTAATGCATTAATTACTGACTATATAATTGTGAAAGTAATGAAAATACTTTACCCAAATAGTTTGATGAAGACCTCAAGGGCCTCACACCTGAATTATTTTGGATAGTGTATGCCCCGAGTTTTTTACAAACTACAAAAAGATAATTAATTTACCTATTGATTAATCTAACGTCATACTAATAACAAAAGCTTGATTTAAATTTAGTAATAACTTCCTTTTTTTGATAATCACTACGAGAATATCTTCAGCAAGGAATAAAAACGCGCCATAGCGCAAGACAAAGTGCTCATAGACAAAGCTTCATGTTGGATCGTGATTATGATTAGAAATAACGTTAGCTTTTGTGGATACAGAACGGAAGTTATTTCTCTAGTTAAACTAGTAGTACATTAGAGAAATACATACATTTATTTTATGAAGGAAAAGTATCACTCATGCACACGCTGATGATTCTTCGCTTACATAACCGCACCGATATTACAGATATCAGTGTCGAATAAACGCGTGACTTAACCACTTCCAAGTTGCTGGCGACTAAAATTCCCACGTGTGTACCTAGCATTACATCAATCGGTGTCAAAACGGGGAACTGTCGGGGCACACCACTATCTGTCAGTACTCAACGTCAACGTCGGGTTGACGCTGACACTGCTGACAGCTGAGTTGTCTCGATAATTCACTTTTCACATTGTGTGTTGCCGGAACATGATTCGCTCATATCAATTTTGATAATTGTTGGTGTCGGCGACTCTACAATTAATTATACATTGAAACCGTAAACTAGCACCACATATTAATTATATCTCTCTAATTAGAACAAGGATTTACTAAGATCCAAGTTTCTCGTGTTCTAATACGAAACTGAAAAGTATTTTCTTAGCTGAAAAATGGAAAAACTACCGACTTTGGTAATTCAAAATGATAAAATTAAATATACTGATGACTACATTTATTCGGATTACGAATATGAAGAAACTCTGGTGACTAAAAAAGGCTCCGATGTGACGGTAAGCATGTTTTGTTGATAATCTTGTCAATGCATTTCGCGGCATTTGCTTCCAATGCGGTATTGATCTGTTGTGCATGTTCAAGAGGGAACAGGTTGCTTCCATATTTATATAAAGATAACATGTAAAGCCAACTAGAAAACATTTTAAACATGCATGTGCTGTTCTAATAAGAATATAATTCATAATTTTTGATTATGGTTCTGACTCAAACCAATTAGCCTTTGCCGTGTTATCTACGTGTAATTATGACATCTTATTAGAGAGAATTTTAAACTTTTGGAGTTATCATGAGTTGTTAATCCATAGGACTACAAAACAAGGCTAATTTATAACTGTAAGTGGTGTTGGGAATAAATTTCACGTGTGTGTTTCACATACTGTGGTGCCGCAAATCAAGAGATCAGGTTAATTAAACACGATTAGACATAACATAATTAGACACAATTAAGTCTTCATGTTAATTATCCTTTTTTAATTTAACACAATTTATTTTAAGACACAACAGCCATTTGTCAAATTAGAATAATTTATTCCACAAGGGGATCTGCCGGAGACTCACACATTTAAAAACAGCTATTTTCTAAAATGTGAAATTCAGTATTGATCACAAAACATTCTCATTTAAACCATTTTGAACATAAAGAAGCACAATCTTTGAAAAATTCTAGAAGTAAATGTTTACCCTTTTGCTGGGCTGTCATGCGATCACGGATTACCCTATCAAAGTTTTCTCTATGAGTTTCGCTTCATACAGATGTTCCCTCTATAAACAGTGCGAACAATGTACGTCTCTATAGCTGAAATTGTTTTGTTTTTGTAGTATTCTAGATTTAGGTCTACTGGATACACAATTCTAATTTTTCTTCTTGTCTCTAATATTTATTATGTCAATGTCATGCATACCTGTTATTTACATGGTTACTGAAATGCTGATTTTAGATGTTATTTTATTTTAATTGTAATAAATAAATGAATAACGCTCAAGGAGATTTTTGGGATTTCTATTTTTTTAAGTATATAAATAGAATCAATCTCTTTGTCGAAGATTGAACTGACACTATTACACTTGGCGCTTGACCAATCCTAGGCTAAAATTCAAATAGTTGCCACAGCAGCCCAGTTTATTTGTTACAATAAACTAATCAGTTATTTTGCTCTAATGTAAAATTAGTGTAAATTAATGGGTGGTATTGTTAGCTCACTGATGATATATGAAACCTTGTTTATTGCTCTTTCTATAGTGAAAACTATATCAATATCCAATGTGTGGTTTAGCTGAAGTAAGTGTAGAAGTAGACAGGGGCAGATACCATCTTTGTTTTATTAAATACAGTTTAGAGATGGATACTTTATAGGGAACTAGCTGTTGCCCGCGACTTTGTACGCGCATATCCCGTTTTTTCCCGTTCCCAACTGGTAGTTCCAGAGACTAGCGCATTCAAACAAACAAACAAACTCTTCAGCTTTATTATTAGTATGGATTACTTTTAAATAAACTGTAAATATGATTAAACTCCCAGAAATTTAAATACAGAAATCCATCTAAAATATTAAAGTGTTTGTAAAAGATGTTCAAAAAATATAAAAATAATCTAAAAATGTTCTAAAAAATATTTCCCTACTATGAAGATACTCTATCGCTGTGTGTCCTACGCTACTATTTATCCTGAATAATTGCGCAGTTTATGTGCAGAGCCAAACCATGGGAAAAGGCTACTAAGAAATAAACAAACAAAACTGTACCTTGACCACATAAATTGTCCCATAAAATGATTAATAAAACTGCAGTTCAATAGCAATATAAACATATATTCATTTTATTATATGTAGAGGCATCTGTCTGTCATTATGAGTAGTTAGACCTTGTATTTATAGACACGCAAGCTGTGCGACTGATGGGTTTTCCATCTGTAAAAACGGCGAGTCCTTCCCCGTATATCCTAAACTTTTGGGCCCAAAAAAAATTAAAGATGTTTATTTCGCGACTTCGTCTGATGACATTTAGTTCCAATGGTTATCCCCCTTAGAGGTTGAATTTCCCTTTTAGTGCCCACCCATATCATAAAAGGAAGTCATGTGCAAATTTTCATGTTGGTAGTAGTTTCGGCTGTGCGTTGATATGTCCGTCAGTCAGTTTCTCTTTTAGGTTCCAGGAATATATGCTTTTAAACAAAAACCGGCCAAGTGCGAGTCGGACTCGCATGCAAAGGGTTCCGAACGAGCCTCATTTTTGTAACATGTTACTTTTAAACTATAAACTTAAAGGTTTTTTCTGTAATCTATATGTAAAGAACTATTATTATCTGTATTTTTTCAAAATTTTAGACTCAGTAGTTTCAGAGAAAAGGCATGGTCATTTTTCATCTAATTTCTAGAATAAATTCAAAACCATTTATTTTAAAATTATGAAAAAAATATAGTCCGGAACCCTCCCAATACATTTTTGCTTTCATTTGATATAAGACATGGTACAGTTGAAAAATCTTTTTTGTTAATTTACTTAATTGACCCCATTTTCAAAATTTATTTGTTTTTGCTACACATCCCTGTTTGGGTCAAAGAAGATTATAATGTGTTCCAAATTTCAACTGAATTGGTCCAGTAGATTCGGAGAAAATCAACTGTGACAGACGGACAGACAGACAGACAATGAAGTGATCATAAAAGGGTTCTGTTTTTGTATATAGAGGTTCGGAACCGTTAAAACCTGTGACGATGACTCCTGATGGTTGTTAATGAGTCTCTTCTTTATACACTGGCTGGTGGCTTCGCAATCTGTTGCCATTCCTCCCGTACTGTAGATCTTCTTGTACATTGAGTGCAGTTTTGACTTGGTCTATCCAACGGGGACCTGCCGCGCGCTCTTTTGCCTTCAACTTTCCCTGCACTATGAGTCGTGCCACTAATGTGTCTTCTCGGCGTGTTAATGAGAACTTCATTTTTAAAAGTTCCACATGTCCCCAGGCGCGTCCGATCCGCAAATCGCTGAACATCCGCACGGACCGGCGCGTGGGCAAGGTCGGCGTGATGCTGGTCGGATGGGGTGGCAACAACGGCTCCACCTTCACGGCCGCCGTGCTGGCTAATAAGCACCAGCTGTCCTGGAACACTAAGAACGGGAAGATGGATTCTAACTGGTAAGTGAGCTGTTTGAAAACAAGAAAATGATCTATTCGACCAACATCCCTCATCCCTTAGTTATGCAGCTGTACCAAGGGTTTAATTCAACGGACACGGCTCGTATTGTTAGAAGGCGTACTGTTGGAGCCCTGACCGCCGGTATTTTGTACCCTGTTCCTGATACGGGTGCGCTACTATTTACACGACTATCCAAAAAGGAGTGTTATGTTATTTTGATATTTTTTTCTGATCTTAAGACAATAAAATCTTCAGTGACGCTATGACATGTGCTGACAGTCTCTGACTGAACCGCGCTCATCTCAGCGTGAGTCGGTTCTGATGTTAGCTAGTTAGAGAGGAGCTAGTTGAAATTCGTGATTATTGACAAAGTCAAAATCAAAAGTCATGTATTCAAATTAGGCTGTGTGCCAGCTTTTTGAACCTCAAAGTTCTACATAAAGACAGTCCCACAAAACGCCCGCCCGTCACCACTTCCTAGTGTTTTAGCTGGGAAGAAGAAGTGGCGCTTAGTTCGTCAGATAGACTTTAAAAAAATATTGGACACGTACTTTTTGCCATTTGAAATCGCTAAACAATGAGATAAAGCGCATCAAAGTTCAAGAGGGGGGCTGGTGAAGTTACGTCGCTAGTAAAAATTGTACTATAGTAGTGATGTCACGCGAGTTTTCAACGCAGTGAATCTTCGTTTTTGTTTACTTGAAAAAGAAAGGAACACGTTCATGTTTCAGTCGAATACCCTATTAAGCGGTTCACGGATCACCATCGATTACATATCGAAACTCCTCCTTGCCCCGGAATGCACGTTAAGCCGTTGGTCCCGGCTGTCATGTGTAGATCTTGACGGTCGTTTTTTTCGGAAGCCAGAAAACCTAACACCAGTCTTGCAGCCAATGGGTACCGTATTACCCAATTATAAAGATCAGATAAGCAGTAAAGTACTGGTACTCACTTGCATCCCGTTACACTGGAACCAGACCCTAATAATTGGGGGTAATTTAGGTAAAGGGTGGGCCAAAGGTGAGGTGGGACAATTGATCGTATCCTCTTTAACAAAGCCAATCAAAACTCATAATGCTATTTATAACTTTTCCATTACTTAACGCAATTAAAACTACTTGCTCGAATGTTCAACGGAACGTAATTAGAAGGGACGAAGCCGCAAAACTTCTTATGTAATGGGATTTACGACTTTCATTGGAAGGTTGGAATTTTACTTTTAAACGGGTACGGTATCCCATTATTCATACATACTATCCTTGCTCATATTATAAATGCGAAAGTGTGTCTGTCTGTTACCTCTTCACGCTTAAACTGCTGTACCGATTTGGATGAAATTTGGTGCAGAGATAGATTAGACCTTGGAGAAGGACATAGGCTGAAATAGGGGATGAAAGTTGGTATGGGAGTCCGTCATTTTTGAAGATACAACCATGACCACCTTTGTATTAAAGGCACTTGATAAATAATAAATAAAATCATATGTTCAAGCGTTATAAACAAATTAGTATCTTAAAAATAAAAATGGCTGCCCAGATAACTATTCCATGCGGAAGAAGTCGCTGGCAAAAGCTATCATAATATTATTAGCCTGTTCTGTGAAAACTCTCCTGTATTGTTCTAAGAAGAGAACAAACTAGATAAGTAAGGGTTATCTTATTCATTCCAAAGAAATGGAATAAAGAGTTCATGAGAGTTGACACAATCTCAGACTTCTTTTTAGAAATTATGAACGAAATAAACAAGTTTGACGCAGTTTATCACCTAGTTAGTTGCTTCTATCTCTCTTTCAGATTTGAAGATTTTTTTTTGTTCTAAGAGACAACGGCCCTCTTTTCGATGGATTTATTTCGCAATGTCAGACAACAGTTCAGACTGATTGTAAGCTGTGCGACGCAGCAATTAGTCAGAATACCTCTTTAAGCCCGAAGCATAGCCTATATTGCTCGAATAAGGCGTAACATTTTGATAAAATATGAAAATATCTGTTTTAATCAAAATTCTTCCGTAACTGAGTGACTGACAGACAATGCACAGCCAAAACTACTGGTCGTAGAATGCTGAAATTTTGAAGGAACCTTCCTTGGGGAGTGTAGGGGAGCACCAAGAGAGGATTTCGTGAAATTCCTACGCGAGCGGGAAAAAACGGGATATGCGCGTACGAAGTCGCTGGCAAAAGCAAGTTTTTTTGTATAAGGGCATAACGTAGATGATCACGCAGCATAAAGTAAGTTATAGTAACGTTTACATAACCAGTCCATTTACGCAAATAATGAAGATGAATACATTTCAACACCCCTGAAAGTTACGTTACGGTACCTAAATTAGGCATTATGTTTCATACATAAATGTCTCGCATTTTGAGCTATATTAAATTAGGACCTACATATATAAACGCACAAATTTTATGATCATATTAACGTCTTGTCTTGAAATGCGAGAAACATTCATTTTAGTTGTTTACTTTATAACTGTGGAGTTAAATTTATTTTTGAATTAGCGTTCGTATAACCACACACTCTTTTAAAAAGTATACTTTACTGACAACTCGGGTAGCAGAGCATATAATAAGCTCACACCCGGTATGATTTTACCTACATTTCCAACAATCATCGTCATATTTCAGCCAATTTACACAAAACCTTAATAAATTATACACCTAAATCTTCCTCATGAATCACTTCATCTATTGGTGAAAACAGTATCAAAATGCGTCCAGTAGTTTTTGATTTTATCGCGTACATACAGACAGTCAGATAGACAGAAGTGGCGGGGGACTTAGTTTTATCACCCGCACCGGCTTTTCCCGGATGTATACTTTTTTTTTCAAAATTTTCTTTTATAAGAACCTTCTGACAATAATAAGTTAAACACAAAAAAAATAATTAGCAAAATTGATCCAGCCGTTCACACGTGATGCCGTGACCGAGGGAAATAAGGATTCATTTTCATATATAGGTACTAATAGGTAGTAATAATATCGATTACTTCCTGATATAGAAGGTATATTGTCTATTGTAACAGGTGGGGTTCAATCACGCAAGCATCGACAGTCCGCCTCGGTATCGACGAGAAAGGCAACGATGTCCACGTACCAATGTGTCAGCTACTACCGATGGTACACCCTGATGACCTTGGTAAGTTTATTTATCAATTTTCTTTACTTTCATGACATGTATTCTAAAATATTTCGCACTTACACGCAACCCCCTTGAGACTAACCCTTTAGACTTATTAGTAATAGTCATACCGGGCCATTCTTCTAGTCTCAAAGATGTAACCTTTTTTTGGATGGCATATCATCAAAATGTGACTGTTACTGACTAAACCCCCCCGTGTTCCTTCAAATGCCCTTTGCGTTCTAGAGCCGCGGTAAATCTTTCGAATAATTCGCAACCCCGGCAGGCACTGGAAATGTAACCTAGATTAATCTTCTTTAATTAATAAATGATCTATATACACTTTAAATAAAAACTCCTAACTATAATATGGCGTTAAAAAAATTCGTCCGCATCACTATCGACTGGACATGAGCCCAAAAGACTGGCGGCATTGCCACGTTGTATGGCAATGCTCATCTTCTGTCAGAGCTAAAAGCCAGCCCTTGGGTCACGCGAAGTGTCAACTAAGTGTTTAGCAAGTTCATTCAATAAATGATTAGATTACTTACTGACTTAATTTTTATGTTTTCCGACATAGGATGTGTTGATCTGCGGATACACCGTGTAATTTATGATTTAACATAATATCTGCTTTGTTTTGGAAGTGAAATTGAAATTATTATTGTCTTTAAGCACGTGATGAGATACGATACGTGAGGCGCGTGATATGAGGCTTAATTTTCCTGATTTAAAGTGTTTTCAGGGTTCGTATCCAAAGGGTAAAACGACCCTATTACTAAGACTCCGCTGTCCGTCCGTCTGTCACCAGGCTGTATCTCATGAACCGTGATAGCTAGACAGTTGAAATTTTCACAGATTATGTATTTCTGTTGCCGCTATAACAAGAAATAATAAAAATGAAATAAAATAAAAAGTAAAAGGGAGCCCCTGTACAAGAAACATGTTCTTTTCGGCTTATGGTACAGAACCCTTCGTGTGCAAGTTCAAATTGCACTTGGCCAGTTTTTTAAAGTACGAAACCATTTAAATTGATTGCTTGCTTTTTTTTGAAGGTTGCCTTGATGCATTAAATCCGCCCATGTACCACTATTGTACATAAAGTTTAAATAAATAAATAAATTATGTAACAGTGAAACAGAAATTTGTAAAACAAGACATGAGGAATTGGGCGTACTTACACAAAAAAGGAAAGATAGGTCCATTGAACGAGACAGAAGGCAGTTTTATGATTAATGCATTCCCCCAACTCACAATACGCTTGCCTGCATAGTGTACGGTTTGTCCAAAAAGTAACAAGGTATTCTAACAATAAGTCTCCTTCCCTACAGTGATCGACGGCTGGGACATAAGTCCCCTGAACCTGGCGGAGTCCATGGTGCGCGCCAAAGTGATCGACTTCGATCTCCAACAGAAGCTGAAGAAGGAGATGACTCACATGAAGCCTCGCCCTGCCATCTACGATCCTGACTTCATCGCTGCTAATCAGGTATGTGGTCCAAGCCTTATCTTTAGTACTAGCTAGTTGATGCCTTTTAAGCTATTGCATAGCTTTTATCGCGGGCTTTGAGCGCGGCGACCGAATCAAGAAATTCCGTAACGAAAATAAACCTAACACCCCCCACTCCGACCGGCACAGCGGTGCGGCGTTGAAAGCCGTGCATCGTCTAACGTCGCTTCAGTTCGGCACGAACGTATTTCGCAATTTGAATATGGATGAAATAAGTGAACACGTGCCAATTGAAGACAATTTCGTTGCGCTGATTATTTTTTGAGTCTAGCACCCGGTGAATATAACAGGCCAGTCAGTATTTTAATGGATGAACATGCGGAAGAACTATCTTTTCCGACAATCTACGGCGGTCAGTTTCGAACATACAGAGATTGTGTTATTGTTACTCCATTCATGCAAGCTACCAGCGAACTCCGGCGTACTGATAGGCGTGCTACTCGGTGCTACTGACCCACAACACCTTTTATACATCGTTGCTAAAATCATGAGGTTGCGAGTTAGTAGATGTATCAACGTTGCGTTTAAGCATGTTGGACAAGGTACTTCAATGACGAAAGAGACCATTCAACCTGAAGAATATATAAATAATTGTTTAGAAACAAATCTTGCATTTCTTCGCTGCATACCAAATTCTGCTTGGTTTTGGTCAGATCGCAAAAAAAGATCTTTTGCATAAGTTGATAAAAAATGCTATGCAATAGCTTTACCGCGGCAGTCCCCGAGTGCCACACGTATTTTTTTTTTTTTTTTTATGGGTGGGAAGTCATCAAATGCCTTCTTCCGCTCATGGCGGAGCGTCAGACTCTTCAGTTTCAGACTCTTACTGACTAAAACCCATCCGTGTTCCTTCTAAAGCCCTTTGCGTTCCAGGGCCGCGGTGACTTTCGAACAAACTCCGCAACCCTGGCAGGCTTTGGTGCTGGTGGTGGTGGTGGTTTAAGTGAACTACTACGTTCTCTAAGATAATATGTATCCTATGTTTTAACCCAAAACATGGGCTTTCTGTATTCCTGATTTCTTCCATATCAGTCCATAGAGGACAAAAAACATCACAAACTTTCGCGTTATTTTACTTTTAAAATTCAAAGTTATTCTAAAAATAATCTCTCGTCACGGAGCTTGATTTGGTCAGTGATGATAAAAAAAAAACATCTTCGCTTTAAAAATGCAATAAATGGAAGTAGAAAATGCAGAGTTTCGAAACGTTTTAAATAGTCACCGTCTTCATGTTGCCTAAGAAAATCGAAACGCAATGTAGTTTAGTAACATTGTATGCAGCTTTAATTTTATTTAGGGCTACAATTTAAATGTCTACCAAGTAAAATATGTTAACTTCAAATAAAATATAAACACTCACAATAATTGTACGTGTTGTGTTTAAATTCTTTTTGCCTACCAAAATGGATAAATGCTAAACCAAATCTTGTTTCCCTGAAATACAATGTTACTTCTGTTACTAGGAGAACTTGGATGCAAGAGCGAGCTAAGCGAGCTCGGGACTTGGGTCACCCAGACTCGGACAGGTTAGATTAGAAGGGGATGGCGGGGTCTAGTGAGCGAGAGAAAGCGAGCGAATCAGACCCTGCTATCCCCTTCGTGGTTGTTTTTTTTTTAAACCGTAGAGCCATAGAGCTCCGACTGCGCCTTTTGGTGCGCATTTATCCATTCTGGCAGGTATTTCGAATTGTTTGGTGGTAAAATAGGTACTTTTCTGGTAGGCATTTAAACAAAAGCCTTTATTTAATAATTTAAGGAATAAGCATGCCGAATTGCCGAATCGTAATATACGGTAATTCGATGCCAATTTGATACAATTCAGCTCATGGTGTAATCTTCTGAGTCAGCCATTATTCATAGTCACCTGACTATCGCATGAATGAGTGCGCCTACGCACCTTGCACTTGGACAAATCAAATTAAAAAAATGTCAGTATTATTTCTATTTCAATTTTTAAAAGTCTAGTTGTTGAATTTAGAAGAAAACAAATTGCAGTTACTTTATGTTACCTGTACATATAATATATGAGTGTTGATATAATTAACCACATAAAAAAAATGCAATGACAAAATAGCTGTGATCACCAATCTGCCACTTGCAGCTTTGTCTATTGGGCGGACGGTGATACATCTATCGATCTATCAGGATTTGGTTTCCGCAATTTGTCCTTACGGGTGGACTATTGTGCGCGGGCAATGGCGGCCATCGTTCCACCAGCTTGCTAACCTCCAGTAGTAGATTTGGCCTCCTAGTTTGGTTCGGTGATCGGACATATTATTTAGCTTTTCAGCAGTCGAATATTGCCCACTGCTGGGTAAAAACGAGGCTTTCCCCCAAGCACAAGTCCGAGTAATTTGGACACTTCATTTTGGTCCTTACAATGATGGGAGGACGATACAATCTTACTACTGTTATAAATGAGAAAGTATAAGCTTTAAGCTCGCTCCATCGTCGACTTTGTCTCTGTCATCTATAACCTAGACTAGAGTCAAGAGCAAACCCATATTAAATAAAAAAATAATAAAAAAAAGTATGGTTGGATGTACATATGTTTATTTCTCCAACACGCCACAACGGCTGAACGGATTGGGACGAATTTTGTCACAGAGATAGATTATAGTCCGAAATAGCACATAGGGTACATTTTTACCCCGGGAGTATGGTCCCTTGGGATAATTTCTGACAATCATGAGCGCGAAGCCCTTGGCACAAGCTAGTTGATTAATACGCTAAGCTGAGAAGAAAGTTGACATTCTAAAAATTGCCAGATAAAATGTCGCATTCCGTAGTTTTAGGAATATTTGCTGGATACACTGTTGCCATGTGAACTCCCGTAGTTCATTGACTAGCCGTTATTCGATATAAACCGTTGTATGCATAATGTCGCGAATTTTTTCGTGGTCATTTAAATACTAAAAATTGGCGATTAGGTAGGGCTGCCCGCTGACAAGAATTCTCGAAAAAATTAAAAGTTTTCCTTCAACTTTGTTTAATAAATAATTGGTTCTCTATATTGAAAAGTCTGTGGTATTTTATTGAAGTGGCTAGAACGTTATTATCTCGTTTATAATGCATAGCTGCATACCTTGAACTTAAAACGTTGATGGTGTCTTAAACGTTATATTTTTCCTTAAGAACTGGTACTATTTGTAATTTTACACACTTTTATTTAAATGATATAATTGTATAATGAGACATAAATTACCATACAGTGTGCTATAATATCATACTCAATACACTGTAAGCCCTATTGCAAAATCCAGGACTTAGTATTTACGTCCAAAATTGTAGGGGACTTCTAAGAGCACAGTAAAATTATTTAGATTACACATAGATTTTGCTTGAATATTTATTTTGTTAGTTAGACCTCGTGCGAAATCCACGAAAGCCTACTGCCGACAAACTGCTCTGCAGGTTGGCAGATGTTATATTAAGTTTAAAATTTGTAACGCAACTTGATAAAAAAAAACATGCGGGGCAGTCTTTGCCGATGGAAGTGAAAACTAGCGAAAGCTAAAGCGTTCGGTGACGATGACGCGAGTTCTATGATTTTTGTTCACCTAAAAAGTACACATATATACACAGTATACATATAGCTCATGGAAAGCGTTCGGTGACGATGACGCGAGTTCTATGACTTTTGTTCACCTAAAAAGTACACATATATATATGTGTACTTTTTAGGTACGCTTTCCATGAGCTATATAGCTCATGGAAAGCGTTCGGTGACGATGACGCGAGTTCCATGATTTTTGTTCACCCAAAAATTACACATATATACACAGTATACATATAGCTCATGGAAAGCGTTCGGTGACGACTTCGTGAGTTCTATGATTTTTGTTCACCCAAAAAGTACACATATATACACAGTATACATATAGCTCAT
The DNA here is from genome assembly GCA_002192655.3 of Mamestra configurata. Lineage (NCBI taxonomy): Eukaryota > Metazoa > Arthropoda > Insecta > Lepidoptera > Noctuidae > Mamestra > Mamestra configurata. The sequence continues at coordinate 165,166 of NDFZ01005364.1, read as the reverse complement.
GGAAAGCGTTCGGTGACGATGACGCGAGTTCTAAGATTTTTGTTCACCCATGCGTTCGGTGACGATGACGCGAGTTCCATGATTTTTATTCACCTAAAAAGTACACATATATGTATACACAGTATACATATAGCTCATGGAAAGCGTTCGGTGACGATGACGCGAGTTCCATGATTTTTGTTCACCCAAAAAGTGCTCAGCGCGCCTTAAGAAGTTTTCATACAAAAATATCATTAGTAGAAATTAAGAATATAACCCAAGATTGGATGTTTTCGAAGAAAATATTTATTTATTATTTTTCTATCATCTAGAGAATTCTCAATATAATTTGACTTCAGAATATAAACCCTAAATTTCCTTCTTGACTTTGGCACACTCATCGTAAACAGCTTCCTTTAGGAAGAGCTTTGAACAGCTATTTCTGTACCAAAATTGCGCTTGCGCAGCCCTAAAAATCTCCACGTCTGAATTATTAATAACACTAGATGTTTATCGTGGAACAAAGTAACAATTACCGAGTACCGCGGCCGGTATTTGGTAAAAAAACCATTATATGATGGCCTCAGAACCTACCGAAACTCCGTACTATGCTAGACCAGCTCAAAATGTTTCCACGGGTCGTAAATATTACTATGGCTCTTAGATTTCATTACTAAACACACGGCCATCCGAACGTCTGCACATACACGTTCACCATACAAGAAACACGGCATTTTTATTGTCTCGCGCACACGACCGCTTCCGAAAAGAGCCGACCATGTGTCGAGTTCATTTATGTCTAGTATGATCTATGTGTGCTCAAATTGCTGCTACAGGATGTGTTATAGGATGAAGACAAAACCTGAGAAAGGGTTACTGTACTCATCATTATGAACAACTTTTACCATGGGATAACCACGAAATCGTGAAAAAAAAAATCGATGCCCCATACATTTTATTAGCTTTGAAAGAAGCCCATTTTAAGATGAGCACATTGTGGAATGCAAATAAAGATATGAAATATATCGATACCAGAAGTATAAAGTGACGTAAGGGACATTTACCCACAACGCCAAGTTGCCCCTACGACAATTAACGTAAGGTTCATTTACGCAAAATGCCCAAAATATCCCTTACGTTAATTGATATTTCAGGTATCGATATTAAAGACATTTGTGTGCAGAACTCGACAGAATTTACTCAAGAGCAGATTTTTTTGGTAAACTGGTTACTTCTAGGCAAGCGTGCTCCATCGTCGACCATATTGTCGCGTTCTATCAGGTGAGATTGTGGTCTACACAAGCTTGTCAATAATAATAAAAAAAAATATCACGGTTCCACTATGGCTATGGACAACCCTGAAAGATCGCAGGAACCGGTAATTCTCAGAAATAGACCACACTTATGTAACGTGACGTCGAATCATCGAATGCGTCACATATGCGATTGTGTGCGTGTGTGTGCGTGACGCGTGGTGACGTCATGCCAGTGAGGCATGTATGGTTCGATTGTATGGCATGATTATGGTGAGATAGTATTGTTGTTCACTGTGATCATAAGAATACCTTTTTGAAGGAGTCGAGCCTTTTGCGATGCACCCATCTCTATCGGGGAAGTACTACCACCGCACCTATTTCTGTGTTTCGGTTTAAATGGTATTGGGGGCCGATGTTATTACATCCACATGATTTCGGTTTTTTTTTGGACGGGAAATCATCAAACGACTCCTCCTGCTCTAGGCGAGGCGGGAAAGTGTCAGACTCTTACTGACTAAAACCCACCCGTCTTCCTTCGAATGCACTTCGCGTTCCAGGGCTGCGGTAACTCTTTCGAACAATTCCGCAACCCTGGCGGGTTTGTGAAGGCTTCTGGAGCTCTATTGGGAAAGTAGTACCACAGTCTACACCTTTTTGTCTCCAAGTAGCCGGGTTTCGATTTAAAGTTTATGGATGCCGGTGTAATAACATGCGCATGATTTCTGCTGCGTCCTTGGGATTGCATCTGCGATACTTCTTTTATTTTGCCTCGTTCTCTTGGTATTTGTGGTGTATATTAGCGGTTGCTGGTAATCTCTTACTACCACGTAGGCTGCGACCCCCCCAAAGAATTCACGACGTTCATGTTTGACGCCTCAATTTTCTTCTAAGCGAGTCATTGGCAGATACCCAAATTTGTACCCAACTGCTCCAGAAGGAGGGTAATGTTTTTGAATGCCTTGATCTCAAACTGACGCTTTGTAAAACGGTCGGTCAAGGTTAAGGCGCTCCACACATTGGACGCGACTCGTGCGGGCGCGGCCAATGTGGTTTTGTTTATTTCTTGTACTGCGTTTCATGCTATTCCAAAGGACCGTCCCTTTGATTTATTTTTTTATTTCTTAAAAGCAAACCACCTCGAACCAGCCTTCGCGGTGTGCATCCAAGTCATCTCGCCACCGCTATCTGGGCCGGCCTCGGCGACGCCGTCCATCCTCACAAGAAAAGAATGTCTGGAAGGATATGGGGGAGGCCTTTGCCCAGCAGTGGGACACAATAGGCTAAGGAAAAAAAAAATAGCAAACCAAAAGCAGATGGATGCCGCGACGAATTTTGCAGAATAGTGCTCGGTTTATATGAAGCTTTTAGAAGGGAGATACTTCAGCCATATTTGAAAATAAAGTTTTTTTTTCTAAATTACCTACTCCTTGAATTTTGTTTGCAGAATTTGGAGGAGTACTAGTTCATAATGAGTTCATGATATCTGCCATTCAACATAGTTATTTGCTATCCAGTATCTTGAAACTCCCATATAATTTCGCTGTAGGTACGCTAGACCTTGTAAATAATGACGGCTCTGTATACACTGAGAATTATCGGGGCTAATAGGTATAAATGCACTCGCGTCAGCCATTGTCATGGTCACTAGAACACTGAGCAGGGCGCCGGCGGAGCCGCGGGACGAGCGTATTTCTAAAATAACTCTCTGCCCGATCGAAATCGATGAGAATGTTTATTTTAAAACACTTGCACCCCATTCGCTAGGGTCGATTGAAGTTAACCTAGAATAGCGCTTTTGTTTTAAAAATAATTCAGATGCTAGGTCGAAGTTTATATAAATTCTCCTAAATTAAAAAAAAAACAAGCTTTTAACAACAAGCCCTTTCGTTTGATAACCATCTTATGGGGATTGAACAAAATAACTTAATACGCCATCTTGGATTGCAGCCATATTGCATTTAGTTTGATGTCACTAACTATATCGTTTTCTATTCTTCATGCCCTTTTATTTGATACCCATATTAGGGGGTTGAGAAAAAAATGTAATTCGCCATCTTGGAGCGGCGGCCATATTTAAATTATTACAATATTGAGTATTGCACATTATAATGTCACCAAAACTAAAGGTGTAAGCAAAATTTCAGCTTAATCGGATACTACCATAAACCGGACCGAATGGTCAAAAATTGTTTGCAAATTATGACGGACAATACATACATACGAACGGTGCAAGTTAAAGCTTGTAAAAATAGTACATTTTGATGCAAGCTGGCAAACTTACTAATGCAATGACAAATGCCCACGCGTGTCAAACGACGTTCTTCAACACACGATAAAGTAAATAAATTGCATAAACATAGGGGAATAATTTTGTATAAATATTTGTGAGAAATGGATTTAAAACATTCTAATTTCGGTTTTTTGATGTTATCTAACTTGTTAAAAAGTGTATTCCCAATTAGAAGGCTTTAAATTTATTTTACTCTTATAGGTACCTCTTAATCCCTTAATTATCTTAATTTAGTGCTATAGAATTTATGGCAGCCGTTAGGGGAAGTAAGAATCTCTGATTCTCGAATGAATGTGTTGGATAACAAATTAATATTTAAAATGTCATAAATACTAGCGTTCATAATACTGTAACACAAGCGGACTCACGCTAGTGCTACTAAATATAATTATTATTAATAAAACTAGAAGGCTTTAAATTAATTTTACTCTTATAGGTACCTCTTAATCCCTTAATTATCTTAATTTAGTGCTATAGAATTTATGGCAGCCGTTAGGGGAAGTAAGAATCTCTGATTCTCGAATGAATGTGTTGGATAACAAATTAATATTTAAAATGTCATAAATACTAGCGTTCATAATACTGTAACACAAGCGGACTCACGCTAGTGCTACTAAATATAATTATTATTAATAAAACTAGAAGGCTTTAAATTAATTTTACTCTTATAGGTACCTCTTAATCCCTTAATTATCTTAATTTAGTGCTATAGAATTTATGGCAGCCGTTAGGGGAAGTAAGAATCTCTGATTCTCGAATGAATGTGTTGGATAACAAATTAATATTTAAAATGTCATAAATACTAGTGTTCATAATACTGTAACACAAGCGCACTCACGCTAGTCCTACTAAATATTATTATTATAAATAAAACTATGTTTGAGGTTTAAACTTCATAATATATTTGGCGTCTGCCTTCAACGAACGCTGGCACCGGAGTCCCGTGTAAAAACAAAACATATTATCATATTCTTAATTCAAATTCTGTTTTACTATTTGCCAGACGCTTCCAAAGATCCACCTTGTCTGCCAGAGACCTAGAGCCAAGGAGATCCTCCTGACGATACTAATAATCATAGTATTAATAATCGCTTCTGATTTTGCTGAAAATCGACATCACAGAAGCTGGAAAATGGCTCGGTTGAAATGAATCAATTTGTACGATATATCGTACATATTGTATCATATCAATATACCGCACAGGAAAACATCTGACAGGGGTTGAGAAAGGTATATTTACATTGGTCGCCATTCTCATTTACAGGTTCAAAATGAAAAGCATTTAGTTGAAAGGATTTGTGGCAGGGAACTGGGAAGCGGGGTGGGTAGTCTGGGGGAGGAGAGGTGCCCTTGACACCATTCGCCATGTTATTATTGACGCGTCGAGAAAAGGTCTATCGGGAGATATTCGCGAGTAATGTATTTATGAGCGACTAGCTTTTGCCCGCGATTTCGTACGCGCATATCCCGTTTTTCCTGTTCCCGTATAGCCTATAGTCTTCCTCATTAATGTGGCTATTAAATACACCATAATTTTCCAAATCCGACTGGTAGTTCCAGAGATTAGCGCGTTCAAACAAAAAAAATCTTCAGCTTTATTATATTAGTATAGATTGGACAGCTGACTTAGCAACAATACAAATTTAAGATCCTGAAGACCTTCCAAATCTCCTACTACGTTGCCACTGCAAAGGTCTCGGAAGCACCAAGAGCATTGAAAAACACGAAAATTAACCCCTATCGATATTGCGTAGCACTATCCTCGTTGGGACATACGCATACGAACGGTATGTATTGTATGTATAGAATGAATCTCTCGCGCAATGACCTTTAGCATTGCAAGTATTGATTTGTGCGCATCCCAGGGGTGCACACAAATAGTTACAGAACTTACTCTTTACAACAAACTTAATTCTATGGGTACAGTGGCGTTTTATGGGTACCAGACAACCTTTGAGTGGACAAAGAACTTTTATAAAATAAAAAGGGGGTAGTCTGCGGTGTACCTACTGCTAGTAAAGTAATTAAACTTAAACTTTATAATTAAAATATTATTATAAATATGTGCAATAATTAAATTAATATATAGTTATTGAAATTCTCTATTTGCTAAGGTAAACTATACTGTACTGCTGGTTTTTAGATCTTATATTTACTGTTAACGTACATGTTGTTTTCCGGATTCATTTGCGTAAGAAGTTGATATAAATTCATAAATAAAATGCATCGTCGTATGAATATTTTATTTGATTGAATCTGTTGAGACAAGATCAGAAAAGATAAGTTTTCCGCAACCTTTTCACGTGTATTCTGGAAAACTCCGTCCATTATGTCGTCTCAATAAGAATTGGTTTTGCAAAACAATTGACAATCGTGCGTACTCATCGAGAAATATGAGTTGGACTGCTGACTACTTTAAAAGCTATTCAGATTCCGGGATTTTACAGGAGGTATTATCAACTCTATGTTACTAACTTCCACGAAAATTAGGTAAATATAGTCTGCCTATTCCGATCTCTGGTAATAAGTTAATAAATATATGACTATACAAGGTGAATTTTTAAAGTGTGCGCAAATCGCTAAATCCGAAACTATGGGGAATTAAAAAACGATTTTTTCCTGCTAATGCAGACTCTAAATACAAAATTCTCTTTGGTAAATTTTAATTAAGAATTTGCTTATTAGTACTGAAATTACTGATCATTAATTGGTTAATTTTATGAATACGTCATAGAATGGCTACAGTTTATTAAATACTTCGCATAGACGTAGAACCTAGTTAGATAGAGCAATTATAACACATTCAACATCGTTTATTAATAAATGGTCTATTACTACTACTGCCATATTTTCCTGGTTGATAATTAACTTATTAACAGCTGAATCGCTCAGTCATCGTCATCATAGTGGCAAGTTTCCTTTAGTTTTGCATTCATGCTAAACCAGTGGGTCCAATTTATTTGCAATTACATCCATATTGGTATCTGTAAACTATTTAAAACCAAATTTTATAAATGGTTACTTGAATATAGTTTTTATAGCTTAAAAGAGTTTATAGACAATAAATTGGATGTTCTTTGGATATATTATTGTTGATGCCTCTTTATCCTGTTCACTGACTGTAAAATTTTGCATGCTTGGTCTAACCCTAGCTAAACATGTTTGTGCCATTTAAATCTGTAATTAATATCTTTGTATACAATTTTTACGCAAATAAATATTATTATTATTCTCTTTATTTATTTTCCTTACATACTAATTTACATTTTTAAATATTTCTTTAAAAAAACATTAAAAATATAAAAAGTAGTAGTCCGCCGGTGTCGGGAGCAGAGTCCAAGCTACCGGTGGTTAGGGTTCCAGAGAAAGGAACCTCCTCACAATACAAGCCGTATTATTATTATTATTAAAAAGGATAAAATCATAACCCTTCTTTTTGCTTCGCCGTTTTATCACAGTTGTATTTTTGCACGTGAAAATACTTTTCAAACCGTATTCCCATGTTTTTAACCACACTATGAGTATCTACGTTCAAATTTAAAGCGCTATGCGTATAATGATTTCTTATATTTTTAACCGACTTCCAAAAAAGGAGGAGGTTCTCAATTCGGTGGGTATTTTTTTTAAAGTTACAATCGAAACTGCGTTTTGATACAAAAAATTGCTGTTTCATTTGATGATAAAAAGACGATTTCAAGTTACTTCTACCATGTGCTCGTGCTCCCTGTTTTTTTTTTTGCATTTATGATTTTTCTTCCCCACATTTCCATCAGCTGAGTATACCGTTTATACAAAACTTGCGCATAGTAGTTCGTGATCATTTTAATTCGCAGCTCCTTGGCGTACTAGTTCGCGCTTTTAGTTCACCAGCTCCAAACTCAATGTTTCGAGACGGGAGCTGAATGCGCTAGTGAGCTAGTGAGCTATGAGAAAGACAGATCGTTCGCGCTCTTATCAGTTTGCTGCCTCGCGCGTTCCTTTGTTTGTAAAGTAGCTATTTTGCCGTTATTTTTTACTTTACGAACTTTGTACTCGTATTATTTTAATTGATTTATTAGATCAATATAGAAAATTGCTTATAAATACTAAATTACGTGTTTGTTCTAAATTTGTAAATAAATATATATTGCATAGCATTGAAAGATGAGAAGCATATCAGTGAGTAAGTGAGCGGCGACGCAACTAGATAGAGCTGCTCCGCGCTCCCGCTCACTCTTGCTAGGTCGGTCATTTCGAAGGAACTAATGAACCAAAGAGCGACGGACCTGAGACCTAGTTCGCGTAGTTCGCCTGTGGGAGCGCTGTTACGAACTAGTTCGTTTACACTAGTATTTTCCCTTTCACTATGCATTTTATGACACTGACCTAACGACTCAACATAAATTACCTCATACAGTTTAGCAGACTTTTCCTTTGCATAGTGCAGTATCTAACATACTATAACTTAGTCCCTACATATACCTATGTCGTTTCATTCATATTTATTATGACTTGAAGTACCTAACATATCGATTCATATTAGTGACTCACTGATAATGTTTATAAGTACCGTGCTTATGTTAGAACTAATATTATAAAGTGATAAGCTCATATTATTGTCATAAACTTTCAAGCATACAGTGTTAGTTAATGTGGTATCACCGTCAAATATCTTAGAAAACGATGTCTTTATATAAATGACATACATAATTTTATTTTACTTAAACTAACCCATAAACGATAGTGTCAGTAGTTCTTAAATTATATTAGTAAAAACACGTTAAAAACAATAAAAAATAATAATTACAAATGTATGAGTAGGTATAAATAAAGTAGATGCATGTCGTGGTTTTTTCCCAACTATATTGGGGTCGGCTTCCAGTCAAACCGGATTCAGCTGAGTACCAGTATTTTACGTGGAGCGGCTGCCTACCAGACCTCCACAACCCATTAACTGGGTAAAACGGTAGTCCTTGGCAACACTGGCGTTAGATTTTCTGACTTCTGACAATCAAAGATCTACCAATAACGGCCGGAACCAACGGCTTAACGTGCTTTCCGAGGCACAGAGGAGTCTCGGTATGTTGAGATGGTCACCCATCCACAGACCGACCTCGGCAAGCGTTGCTTAACCTTGAAGATCGTCCAGTGCGGCTGTTATTATTTAGCCACGAGCTCCTGCCATGTCTTTATATACCTAATGACAGTTTAATGTTATACCAAGCTAATGCCTATAAGTAATGGTCAGTTGAATAAACTTTTAGCTCAAGTATTTAAACTTGATGTACTACTTTATGTATATAATATATAATAGGAGGACGTTTTTTGTTTTTTTTTGGATGAGAAAACAGGAGTGCCAGACTTCACTGACTAAAACACACCCGACTCCTTCAAATGCCCTTTGCGTATTAGGGCCGCGGTAGCTCTTTCGACAAAGGATATTTTGCTGAAAAAAATTAATTAGTCCGTCAAATAAGATTTCTAAAAAATATTGGATACGTATTTACTATTTTTTCACATAAACAAAATATGAAGACGATACAGTGCGTTGGAAACACGTGTGACGTCACTAAGATAGTACAATTTTTACTAGGGACGTGACGTCACGCGTGTTTTTAACGTACTTTACCGTCTTCATTTTTTCAGTATCCTATTCCGCAACCCTGGTAGACAAGTGCAACAAGGCATTCTCTACCAGACCTATTATAGGGCAGTCTATCTACCTGGCAATAGTCCAGAAACAAAAAATCTGAAGATCATGAAAAACTAGCTGCCGCCCGCGTGAATTTCGAAATTTATACCAAAGGAACATACTCTCGGGATGAAAAGTATCCTATGTCTTATTCCAGACCATAATCCTACCTCTGTGCCAAATTTCATCAAGATCCGTCAAGCCGTTTGCGCGTGAAGAAGTAACAAACATACACACACACACACACACACACAAACTTTCGCCTTTATAATATTAGTGTGATAAAGTGTGATTTATGGTTGGTTTAATTTTAACAAATAGCTCTAGCACTAAAACTTCCCATAAATTAATTAAATGTGTAAACTAAGCGATATTTTGTCTCTAATGAGAAATGTTATGTTAACGTTTATTGGTATATAACAATAATCGCTACATAATTTAGTTGTGGCAACATTTTATAGTTGATAAGAAATTGTGAGTGAATTAGTATTTTAATATTTGTTTATTTAAAGGTACTCCACCGACTCATTCACTAATAATAACGTATTACATTAAAGAACCTATAATATCTATTTTGCGATGAATTTGTAACTTAAAGAAGTACACAGCTTAAACATACATAAAAAAATACATACAAATTATGAGATCAATTTTAAAGTGATTTAAAATAAACTAAAATTGTTTTTTGTAACAATGAAAGATAAATAAAAGCTACTTTACCATATGAAGACAATATATTATATAATACATTCAGTTTAATCAATCGAATAATTATAAAAATAACATCAAACTTAACATTAATAAAATTAAAGAGGTAACACATACAAGGTTTTTAGGCGTAGTAATAGATAAATTTATTAACTGGAAAGAACACGTAGATAATGTAAGCTCTAGGATTAATAAGTTTGTATATGCACTCAAACAAGTAAAAAATGTTACTAACATAAAAACTGCCGTTACATCGTACCATGCTTATGTAGAATCATTACTACGCTACGGTCTTGTAATGTGGGGTAATAGCGTCGATCTGAGTAGAGCATTTGTTGCTCAAAAAAAGTGCATAAGAGCAATGTATGGACTGCAACCTGATGACTCATGTCGACCAATTTTTAAAAAACTTGCTTTGCTACCGCTGCCTTCCCTATATATTTATGAAACATGTGTGTTCGTAGCCAAGAATAAACAGCTATTCAAAACAGCTAACGATATTTGCCCACGGAACAGACGAGATCCTCATAAATTAGTATTTAATCATTTGCCAAGGCTTAGCAAATACAACAAAAACTGCCTAGCAATGTGTGTGCGTATTTATAACAAAATACCAAACCATTTCAAGGAAATAAGTATAAGGCTGTTTAAGATGAAATTATATAACTGGTTAAACGAACACGGTTTCTATAATTTAAAAGAGTTTATGGAATATAAATGTTGATACATTTAATTCCTATTGTAGGTGGTTTCCTTAAAATTTTTGCATGCTATAACTTAGCAAAACATGCTTGTGCCTTTTTTATTTACTTTAACACCATTTTATACCATGTTTTATGCAAATAAATGATTATTATTATTATTATTATTATTATAAAAGAAAAACAACTTCAGATTTACTTAATCACACTCATATTATAAAAGCGAATGTTTGTGAGTGTGTGTGTATGTTTGTTACTTCTTCACGTGCAAACGGCTGGACCAATTTTGATAAAATTTGGTATGCAGGAAGCTGATACCCTGGATTAATACATAGGCTACTTTTGAACCGCGGGTAACACCGCGAGCGCAGTTAGTTAATTAATAATAAATAGTTTTTACGGCAGCCGCTCCACGTAAATTACTGGTATTCAGCTGAATCCGGTTTGACTGGAAGCCGACCCCAATATAGTTGGGAAAAGGCTAGGCAGATGATGTGTTTTTACGGAATTGGTACAAAGTGTTGGCAAAGATGTAAATGTTGCTGCTATTGTAGATTATATTATGATTAGCAGTAAATCGGTTCATAGGGGCACTGCGACCAAGGTTTGTTCTTGATGAGGACATAGCAAGTATATCTGTTTTGCGTACAGTTATAGTGCGCCTAGGTACCTACAGTAATATTACCTAGGTTCAGATAATAGCTCTGGAAAATCGGACGCTTAAAGGATAATTTTATAAAGAAGTATCTGATCGGAGAGACTTCTACGTTGTTCGAGACATCATATTTAAATGGTTGAGTCTTTCAGAATAACTGGTGTCTTGATCGCAACTAAAACATCTGAAGCGCTATACTTCTATAAGCGAATATCTATAAAACGCTTGTTAACAATATTATATTGTCATTTGACGATTCCTTATGTCCGGCCGACTTCTGGGCTTATTGCCAAGATTCACTTTCTGACAATGTATTTACATTTTCAATGGTCTAAATATAATATTGTCTTAGACAATGCACCAGGCACTTTCTATGATAATATTATGTGTTTAGTTTAAACATAGCAAAATTACAATGCCATGGTCAAATAATATTGTCTTTGTTTCTACACGTGGCAATGTGTACAATTCTAGTCTATGGTTCATTAAGACCTGTACAGCTCATGTTTACAGAATTAACTCATTTTAAATGCGTTTAAACAGCATAAGGCTAGGCTGTTTGCTCGAAGTTTACAAACACAATTACTCACCGGAGCTTACCACGAGCCTAGCTTAAGCTTATTCATTGTTTATAAAACAATATAGACCAGTTATAATAGTGTTATATTATTAATTATGTATCAAGCCATGTGTCGAGCTTGATACACGTGTAACCATTGTGTAGAAACTTCTTTTTTTCAAAACACGTGGCTGCCTGTTGATCATAAGCAGACAGTATGTTTACAAAGACCGATTGTCTATGACCTGTCTACAGTGGAATAATAAAATGTTACGTTGTCTTCGACGACCTGTTTATAAAACAGTGTCAGTTCGCGGGTTCCGATTCTTCTGTATTTGAAAAATAACCCGTCTATGATCGTGTTCTAGTTTCAAAATATTGGGGACCCGAGGGAGAACGAAATAGTCTTCGTTTTTCTGAATTAAATTATGTACAAATGAAAACTTTCTGTATCACCTTTTACTGAAGATCCTTTGACTCTGGGAATAAAAAAAGATACCAGATTAAATTATTTATATTTCTTCAATGAAGAAGAGAATGTATTCTTTCGTGACTGAAGTTAAAAACAAGCACCGGTTTCTGAATTGAAAATTCGAAGTTCGAACTCTTACATTAAACTGGTAAACATTTGCATTAAAGTATAGTTTGACGAGCTTTTTGAACTAGAAATCAATTCATACACTAAGGGACAGTCTTATTGGCTGCATCTTAAGCAGAATTCTACAGGAAGAAAATTAAATAAAACCTTTAATTAATTACAATAATTAGATCCGCGATACAATTAATATCTACATAATTTACAAACACAAATAAATATCTCCCTAGACATAACGCAGTAATTGAATTGGCACACCCACTGTAAAGGATTGCCAAAAATCCCATGTTGCTGTGGGAGCCACAGATTATAATGATAGAAAGCGCTGAAAATAGGATCAATTCGATCACTAGCCTTGAGAAGATAATCTATGGTATGAAGACAATTAGATAGCCGACGCGTGTAATAAATACTCTTCGTTTATAAGAGAGTACAATGTAACGGGTGATTTTTTAAGAGGTATAGGATTTGATTTTCAAAAAAAACACAAAAAAAATTAAAAATTTGATGAAATCTTTATTGGAATCGATAGAACTATCAATATAATTTAATGTTTGAAGATGATTTCATGCAAATGCTGGCCGCGGCTCCGGTTTAGATGGCCCATTCGCAAGGCCCAATTTCGGCACACTCTCTCCAACATATCAGCCGGTATATCACGAATAAATGCTTCAATATTGGCTCCCAGTGCGTTTATCCCGTGTCGTTGCTGGTTTATCCCTGTAGACATGAGCCTTAACATGGCCCCACAAGAAATAGTCCAAAGGCGTTAGATCACACGATCTAGGCGGCCAATTGACGGGCCCAAAACGTGAGATAAACTGTTCACCGAAGGCGGCTCTCAATTGGGCCATTGTTTCGCGTGCCGTGTGGCATGTGGCACCGTCTTGTTGAAACCACATGTCAGGCATGTCCAATTCTTCCATTTTGGGCAAAAAAAAATCGCCAATCATCACACGGTAGCGCTCGCTTGGAAGAAGTGCGCGATGCACTCTCTTAACCGAGCATGCATTTTGATAGTAAAATTCAATAATTTGCAAGCGTTGTTCGTTCGTAAGTCGATTCATGGTTAAATTATAGACCAAACTGAACAAGTTTGACAATGACACAAGACACGATTCACGCGTGATCTGTCAAAAACAGTGTTGCCAAAAAGATACCAGCAAAAAAATCACCCGTTAGTAGAGATTTTGACAGATGTTGAAATAGTCGCCTCGTGTGATGGTTCTAAAATGAGTATACTTCCGGCGCACCCTGGACTGTTACCGCATCACCGTTTATGATATACAACCAGGATGTCAGGATGAGCAGCCTATGGATAATGCAATGTTGTCTATGTTGTTCGTTTCCGAAGAGAGTGAAGTTTTTGATCAGATTGTCTGTGCCTATGTTTTGGCAATTTTAGATTCAGAACATAAAAAAGTGGGGTATGGGAATCGTGGGTTAATTTAAGTTTCTTATGAATTTATGACTTATGGGTCTTACTACGGGGTTTAGTAAAGGCAGCATAAATTTTGGTTGTATTTGCGATTGGACTTACCGTGTTCGAGATATTTAAGATTTTATATCTCGAATCAATCGCTATGCGATTCGCTACGATACGACACAGCGCGCGTTCGGCGACGGTAGCGGATCGCGAGGCACGTTTGGCATTTTTCAAGTTTTTCGAGTTTTCACTTCTGTCGGCACTCCCAGAGTGCCTCTGTTTTTTTTTAGAAACAATGGGTATCGTCCGTCCATCGGTACGTCTTTCCTGTCCTGTAAAAAGTCGATTGCCTCGCTACCTACTAAAATTATTTTAATTGAATCGCAACATACATGAATGTTTCGCGAAAATATCAATAGATTCCTTATCAATACGTGTTACGTATGAGGAAAATTATTGGCTATTCACAATATTGCAACTAGTAAAGTTATCGCGGCAGGAAATTGTTTTAGCATGAATTATGTATGGCGACCATGCTTTGACCTTGGTTGTGGACTTCAGAAAATTTAGTTCTAAAACTTCTGTAAATCAAAAAGTAAAAATAACTCAGGGGATTGCTCAATATTTTAAAAATACAGGCGTAGGTACCTATTCTTGTTGCGGAATTTGTTCGAAAGAGTCACCGCAGCCCTGGAACGCAAAGGGCTTTAGAAGGAACACGGATGGGTTTTAGTCAGTAAGAGTCTGACACGCCCTTCCGCTCCATCCAGAGCGGAAGAAGTCATTTGATGATTTCCCATCCTTAAAAGAAATCTTCTTATCTTATCTTATCTTAGGACAACTCACACACGGTCATCCGATCCCAAACTAGGCAGAGCCTGTGCTATGGCAACCAGACAACTGATAAACTTACTTATATATTTCTAAATACATACATATTATAGACAAATGTCATGGTCTTATGGTAGACGTATTTATTTGATCGAATTATATACCAGCTGTTTAACAAGAGATCCACAGTTAAATTGTTTTCCTAAGATCGAAAGCATCCATAATGATTTACCAACTAAATATTAACTCATTATAATGGCCAAAATTGGGACTCTATTCACGTATGGGACAAACTATCTACATATGATTTTGTATGGATCCCTCGGTACGCGAGTCAGACTCACACTTGTCCGGTTCTGTATAAAACTAGAAGTGAGTAAGGAACTGCTATTGTTGGCCATTTTTAAGGCTCCGAACCAGAAGGATGCCAACGGGGCCCTATTACTAATCATTCTCTGTCCGTCCGACCGTCTGTCTATTTTTCAGCAGGCTGTATCTCATGTTCTGCTTTGTTTGCAGGCGGACCGAGCCACCAACCTGATCCGTGGCACGAAGTACGAGCAGTACCTACAACTTCGCGCCGATATCAAGGACTTCCGCGACAAGAACAAGTTGGAAAAAGTCATCGTGCTCTGGACTGCTAACACTGAGAGGTATGCTATATTTTACATTGATCTATTTGTCGCGTACCCATACTAATCTGACTATATTACAAATTTGGAAGTTTGAATGGATCGATGTTTGTAACTTAATCACGCGAGAACGGCTGAACGAACCGGTCGATTCTGTAAAAATATCGAAGCTCACCTCCTGATCACTTCCCCCAAGCCTTCACTTCGAAATGTTTACAGAATCGACCGGCTGGATGTGCCACATACGTAGATAGATTATAGTCTGGAATAGCACGTATCTTACCATTTATCCCTGAAGGATGTTTCCGACTTTCACGCAGGCCATGGCGCTGCTGGCAGAAGTAACTAATCTATAAAATGCGAAAGACATTTTCATGTAAACCAAAAAATTAGTCTTTAAAAACATAGTGTGTCGTTTATTGCCACGTCTGAACGGTTCGTATTAGCGGTAATGCTAGACAGATGCTGTCTGACGGTGGTTTTCTAATAAACCTTTAGGGACAGAGAAATGCAATCATTTTTGGTCTCGAAATCATAAAAACGATTAGTAAAATCTATGCAAAAACAATCATGAAATAGTTTAATTCCTTATTTTTGAAAAATTAACGCTACTTCCCTACAAATAGTTTAGGGAGTTAAAAAAACCTGCCAAGTGCAAGTTGGACACGAAGGGCTCCGTACCGTAAGCTGAAAAAAAAACATGTTTCTTGAACAGCGGCCCCCTTTTATTTTAAATTTTATATCATTTTTATTATTTAATGTTATAGCGGCAACAGAAATACATTATCTGTGAAAATGTCAACTGTCTAGCTATCACGGTTCATGAGATACAGCCTGGTGACAGGCAGACGGACAGTGGAGTAATAGGGTCCCGTTTTTACCCTTTGGGTACGGAACCCTAAAAACGTAAACCCAAGAAAATCGTCATTATTTTATGCGGAGTGTACCGATTACGGCAACAGTTTTATTTGTATGTCAGTATTTTGTAAACTTCATTGTCCAGAACCGAAGTTCAATGTATGATATAGAAAGCGTTATTGACCTCTTGACAAAAACGCATGGCTAGTAATATTTTTTGCAAGTGACAATTCTTAAAATAGACGAGTTCAATGTTCTAGTTAGAATTTATTTCGTGTTAGTCGGTATGTGACGTCAGATATTTGCTTCATTTTATAAAACGCTAGCGGCCGTCACGCGGTTTCACCCGCGTAGTTCCCGTTCCCGTGGGAGTACGGGGATAAAATATAGCCTATGTTACTCGCTGATAATGTAGCTATCCATTGCTGAAAGAATTTTTCAAATCGGTCCAGTAGTTTTTAAGTTTATTCGTTACAAACAAAAATACAAATCTTTCCTCTTTATAATATTAGTATAGATATAGAAGTATAGATAAACGGAATAAATAACGGTTTTTTTTTATTTATTCCAATATTGTTTAGTAGGAAAAATATAGATAGGTAACATGTTTATTAGGCACACTCAAATACACACAATGTAGGAACAAATATAAGTACACTTTGATAGGTTAATGCTACACTTTAAAAATGGTCAGCATCGAACTGTATCCTTCTCAAAACTAGCCGTATTCCAAAAAAAAACCCGCGAATGTGACGAGCCAACATTTTTTTTGGGTACACTTCTTCCTGGTATAGTAAAAAGTATCTGCTAATGCAGAATGTAATGCCATATCTTTTGTGAACAAAATGTTATCTACTAAAATAGTTTCATTTGCAAAAAATAAAGAAAATCGGTGCAAATGACTCTTTTTTTCCACCGATTTTAATTATTTAAAAATAACTGCGTGACTGGCGAGTGGACACGTTATGTGTCTAATAAGTGCTGTCTCTGTTTATCATAGACTTTAAAACGGTCACAACTCCGAAATTTTATTTATTTAAACTTTATGTACAATAGTGGAACATGGGCGGACTTAATGCATCAAGGCATTCTCTACCAGTCAACCTTTGGATTATAAAGACTATACTGTGGTAGGTGTACAATAAATAAAAATAAGATTCAAAATTGAATTTTAACAATTCGGAAAGAATATACAGATAATATATATAATACTAATAAAATACATATATATGCTAAACATGATATATAATAATCATACCGATTAAGAGAATTCATAGTAATCATGACGAAGAACGACTAAGAATGACAAGCTTTTAAGTAGTGTTTTCGGATTTTACGCTTAAAGGAAAATTTTGACACCGCCTTCTTGATGTCAAGGGGTAGCATATTCCAGAGTTTAATTGTAGAAATAACGTAGGAATTAGACAAAAACCCGGTGCGGTGAGAAGGGATATGAAGAAGTAAGGTTTTAGATGCTCGAAGGTTGAGACTGTGAGAACTGCCCAACACTAAAATAATGTTTTTTTGTAATTTTGAGATTAGAAAACCATTTTTTACTGTATATTGTCTTTTCCCTAGTTTCTGATAAATGTTATTAAAAAAGTGTGTGTGGCAGCCCTGACGCACGACTGAAGTTTAAGCCTTAAGAACTATTATTGTGTACATTATGTGAAAAGAGGGTAAATGAAAGCATCTTCAATAAGCTAGGTATACTTTGTATATACACACATATGTACATAGTCTCAAAGTGAAAGAAAGGTGCGCAAAGGAACGTAACGCCTCACTTTTAGTTAATGCTCGATTTTACTCCTCATAAAATTTTCATTCCTCTGGCTAAATATGAACATCGTTTCTTAGGGAGTAAACTCCAAAAATGTTATTAAAAAACCCAGTCGATTCTTTTTTGTACATGTACCACAGTGTAGCCTCTTTAACCCAAAGGCTGACTGGTACAGAATGCCTTGTTGCAATTAATAAATTATTTCTCATATTAATAAATAAATAGTTGCTAAACCATTTTGTTTGTTGTAGGTTCTGCGAGGTGCTTCCCGGCGTGCACGACACGTCAGAGAACTTGGAGCGCGCACTACAAGCCAACAACTCCGAGATATCGCCCTCCACCATATTCGCAATGGCTGCCATTGATGAGAACGTGAGCATTTCTTTTGCCTTATGATCTAGACAAGTGCCATTCTGACAGCGGTAGCGTGGTGAAAGCGATTGTCAAACTGTCACAATTGTATGGACAATTTATTTTATTTTATTTATTTATTTAACAGTTTATGTACACACATTTAACAAATAAATAAGAAGGGAACAGAAAAATAGGTACAAAGGTGATGCTTATTTCTAAAGAAATCTCTTCCAGCATACCTGCGAAAGGAGAGTCGAATAAAAGATATGTAGACATCGTGTGTAAAAGTTATGTTAACATAAAAAGACAAAAAAACTTTAAATATAACATACTATAATAAATATGACTAAAATTAATATCATACTAATACATACTACTTAAATAATACTATAAGAATAATAATAACATATACTTAAAATATGCAACTATGATGGTACCGAAAGGTAGTGTTCTTTCACTCTTCTTTTAAAATCTGGAAGAGTTTTGCATTCCCTAATGTCAGGCGGCAGTGCATTCCACAACCGTACCGCGTGCACAGTAAATGAATAGGAATAAAAATCGGTAGAGTGGGGAGGGGATTTAAGGAGATTTCTAAGATGCGACCTGCAAGGCGCATCAGAAGGACGGGAATAGGAGAAGCGTTCACGCAAATAGGAAGGCGTTTTAGGGTTGTGAAGGATGTTAAATAGCAAACACAATATCCGAGAGTTCCTGCGAAGTCGGATAGGGAGCCACTTGAGTACCTTGCGAAATCCTGAAACATGATCGTATTTTTTGAGGTTGAAAACAAAACGAATACAAATATTTTGCAAACGCTCAAGTTTATTTAAAAGCTCCTCGGTGGCATCCAAATAACAGGCATCAGCGTAGTCTATGATGGGCTGAATGAGAGTTTGGGCAAGGGAGATTTTAGTGTTCAAGGGCAAAAAGCTCTGGAGGCATTTTAGCGAGTGAAATGTGTAGTGCACCTTGCGACTGACTTCAGCGATATGGTTAGTCCACGATAAATAGGAGTCTATGATCACCCCCAGGTTTTTAGCCGACTTTGCGTATTCAATCTGAACACCATTCAACAAGAGTGGAGACAGCGCCGCAATATCCAGCCTGTTCCGCATATATCTGCCGCCGACAACCAAGGCCTGAGACTTCTTAGGGTTGATTTGCAGCCCAAAGCACCGCGACCACTCCCCAATTAACATCAGATCACGGTTCACGGCGGCTATAGCGGCTTCTGCATCTTGCCTCAGAAAGTGATGGTAAAGCTGCAGGTCGTCGGCATAGAGATGGAAGTTAGAGGAGATAACTTTAGTAATAGAGTTAATAAAAATAGAAAAGAGAAGAGGAGAGAGAACGCCACCTTGGGGCACACCCGCAGTAAGGGAGCACCAATCCGAAGAAGATTCATCAAGGCGCACCCGCTGCGAGCGGCCTCGAAGATAGGAGTCGAACCAACTAATAAGGGAAGAAGAGAAATTGAAAGATTTAAGGATCCCAAGAAGGATATCGAAGTCAACAGAGTTGAAGGCGCTACTGAAATCCAGAAGTACAAGTAATGTCAAAGATTTGTGGTCCATAGCCCAGCGAATGTCATCAGTTACCTTTAAAAGAGCTGTGACAGTGCTGTGACCAGGCCGAAAGCCGGATTGGAAAGGACTAAGGAGATCATTGCTAGAAAGAAACAGAGAAAGTTGCTGATGGACAATATGCTCAAGAACTTTAGAGAGATAAGGAAGGATGGAAATTGGTCTGAAATCGGTCAGAGAGACCGGTTTAGGGATTTTAGGTAACGGGATGATATGGGCTTGTTTCCAAGCATCAGGAACTGTGCAAGAAAACAGGGAAAAGTTAAAAATGTGGGTCAAAACGGGAAGTATAGTAGGGAGAATAGGAGAGATCATTCTTGAGCATAGATTATCATTGCCAACAGCGGAAGAGGAAATAGCGCAAATAGATTTTTTGACATCAATTTCACTCACAGGACTGAAGTCGAAAGAGGAACACTGCGGCAATGGCAAGCGGGAAAGCTTATTTAAAGTTGCTGATTTGACGTGTGGATCCAAAATAACAGGAGGAAGAGAGAAATATTGGTTTAAAGCACACACGTCAGTGTCTTTGCTAGAAACGACAGGGGACTTGCCAATGCCGACAGTTTTCAGAAACCTCCAGACTTCAGAGGAGTTCCGATTGTCAAGAGAATTATGAAAGTAGCGTCTTTTTGCATCTCTACACATACGACTGCAGCAATTACGCAGTTCTCTGTAAGAACTCAGGTTGCGCTCGGAAGGACAACGCTTTAGCCTCCTTTTGGCTCGATCTCTNTTTTTTGAGGTTGAAAACAAAACGAATACAAATATTTTGCAAACGCTCAAGTTTATTTAAAAGCTCCTCGGTGGCATCCAAATAGCAGGCATCAGCGTAGTCTATGATGGGCTGAATGAGAGTTTGGGCAAGGGAGATTTTAGTGTTCAAGGGCAAAAAGCTCTGGAGGCATTTTAGCGAGTGAAATGTGTAGTGCACCTTGCGACTGACTTCAGCGATATGGTTAGTCCACGATAAATAGGAGTCTATGATCACCCCCAGGTTTTTAGCCGACTTTGCGTATTCAATCTGAACACCATTCAACAAGAGTGGAGACAGCGCCGCAATATCCAGCCTGTTCCGCATAATTATATCTGCCGCCGACAACCAAGGCCTGAGACTTCTTAGGGTTGATTTGCAGCAGAATTGTAAGCGGGCACACCATTTATGCCTGAAGGCTTAATTAGTTTAACTTGTTAATGCTTGAGTTTGTTTGTTTTTTTGAAGGCATAATGGAGTGTGCTAGCTAATAAGTGACAATTAATTTCATAAAATTTGATTTACATATAATTATATATATAAATCAATATATAGACATATAATTTTCTGTGTCATGTTTTGTAAACTTTGCATAGTACTGTATAAATTCAAGTTTTTAAAACGTAACAGACATATGTGTTGCTGGGGAGTTTGTTGCGCCACTTCTTCTTCCCAGCTAAAACACTAGGAAGTGGTGACGGGCGGGCGTTTTGAGGGACTGTCCTTATGTAGAACTTTGACGTTCAAAAAGTGCTGGCACTCAGCCTAATTTGAATAAATGACTTTTGATTTTGATGAATAAGCGTTGTCGGAATGTCACGTGATCAATCCCTTATATTTCGACAGTCGCATTCGCTAATAGAATTGCACTTTGAGAACCTCTTTTAATGTGCCCCTGAGAGGATCAATTGCAATTGTCAATAACGTAGCACATTGACAATTGGCATAATTCGTTTCGGGGGCGCATAGACCCAGAAGCTTCAAACTTCACGGTTAAGACAACCGTAAAAATCCACAAACAATTAATCCAAGATAGAACAGTGTGTGTTTGTTGTTAACATTATGAAGAATACCTTCTTGAAATCAAATTATTCAAAACTAAGGGAGATACAATCAGATTATTTAAATTTTGAACTGGGTAGGACGACGAGCCAGGGTTACCTTTTTTTAACGATAGTCATCAAATGACTCCTCACGTAGGTTACTGACCAGAACCCACCCGTGTTCCTTCTAGTGCCTCTTGCGTTCCCCGCCGCGACGTCCCCGTCAAAATCCGCCCGACCCTTGCTCGAGCCAGCCCGCGCCGCTGAGCCTGTAGTCTTAGATTCATCCCTAAATAATATTTCTACTTCGATCCAGCCCGTCCCTAGCTGTCCTCTCCCCAGCGACGCCCTAAGCCGAGGTCCGTACCCCACAGGGGGTGCCCTTAGCGTGTAGTCGCTTACGTTTGTAACTTTTTTATAAGCCCTGGCTGGAGGCTTTTTTATTTATATTAAGGCCACCACAGGCAAGCCCGGTTAAGCAGTCGACAACCTCATAGGTTGAACTGCGAGACGCCACTCACAAAAAAAAGCCTCTTGCGTTCCAGCGCAGCGGTAACTTTTTCGTATAATCCTGCAACCCTGGAACAATTCTGCAATCCTGATTGGGCTACCTCGCCTTATTATGGTTCTAGTGCACCTGTTTGATGTGATGCGATGTTGAATGATTTCAGTTGAACCTACTCTCTTCTAATTACAGTGCATATACATAAACGGCTCGCCCCAGAACACACTGGTAGCCGGTGTGGTCGAACGCGCAGAGTTGCGTGGTGTGTTCGTCGCCGGGGACGACTTCAAGTCCGGGCAGACCAAGCTGAAGTCCGTGCTCGTCGACTTCCTCGTGTCTGCTGGTAAGTACTGCATAGCTAGTATCAGAAGGCAATAGGAAAATAGAATCAAAATTGATTACAAAACAAACGAGATATAACTGTTTTAAACAAATATATCTGTCCCTCTCGCGAAGACGCTGTTTTCTATGGCAGCGGTATAGGCGACATGGTATTTGACGTCAGAGTTCGTATCGGACTTCTCTTTCTAATTGGCATCTTTGAAGCTTTATAACTTTCTCGCTGTTGAAGGTATTTTAAAAAATATTTCATAATTATTTACTAGAACCAATAAGTATTTATTTTGCAAATAATAAAATTGCATGCATATTCCCTATTTCCACAAAACGACATAATCAATACTCAATACTTTTATTGCATTCCACATGTATTCTTAGGTGGTAAAATAACATACAGGTTCATATGGACCCTGTCGGGCACAGCAAGATAAGTATCTAGGTTAGGAGAGAGGAAGCATTTTCTGATATGTAAAATTACTTAGGAAACTGTTAATATAGTTATCTATTGAGAGATGTAAATAGAATTAACAAATCAAATAAAAATTAAGGACAAGAATAGGTACTTAATTTATGAGTTATGACTTTATTAGTCTATCACTTAGAAATTCGTTTACCGAGTAGTAGCTTTTATTGAGTAAAAATTGTCTAAGTTTTCTTAAAAATATGTTAATTTTCTCTTCTTTTTTAATTAATGCACATACATAATTTTATTTTACTTAAACTAAACCCTAAACGATAGTGTTAGTAGTTCTTAAATTATATTAGTAAAGACACGTTAAAAACAATAAGAAAAATAAAAAGTATGAGTAGGTATAAATAAAGTAGATGCATGTCGTAGTTGTGGCAAAAGGGCTTCCACTCAGCATAATGCTGTGCCGTGGGGGACCCACAGCACGCCGCTGATTTTCAGTGGTCGCCTAGGACATGTTGTCTACACTATGTCGTACAATGATCGTGTTCATGTTGTCTACACTATTACATCTTCTGTTATCAGGTTTGAAGCCAGTTTCCATCGTGAGCTACAATCATCTCGGTAACAATGACGGCAAGAATCTCTCAGCTCCTAAACAGTTCCGTTCCAAAGAGGTCAGTAATAAATACTAACACAGACTACTTCATATCTACCTTTGAACACCAGTAGCAGTGCGAGTTTTAGGTGATACAAAAGAAGCATATTATCATAAGGCGAAAACAAGAAGGTACGTCAAAATTATCAGAAAACAGGTCCCATAACTATTTTAGGTATTTCTAAATGTTCTTTATGGTGTCGGACGTAAAAGAATAGCACCATCCCATCACTTCCCGTGGATGTCGTAAGAGGTGAATAAAGGAATGGGCAGCAGCATTCTCTGTGCATTGCAACAGCTACACTACGATCGCCAACCCGCCTGCCAAGCGTGGCGATTATGGCAAACCGGGGGGGTTGCCCCTTTGGGGGAGGCCTATGTCCAGCAGTGGATGTCTTTCGGCTGATGATGATGATGATGAAATGTTAACGAAATGAACTATTTCTAAAACTGCTATGTTTGCAGATCACAAAGAGCAACGTGGTGGACGACATGGTGCAGTCCAACGACATTCTGTACCAGCCGGGGGAGAAGCCCGACCACGTGGTCGTCATCAAATACGTGCCCTATGTCGGTGAGTCACGCTTCATAAAAACCAGGCTTCTAATTTTAAAAAAATACAACCGAATTGAGAACCTCCTCCTTTTTTTGAAGTCGGTTAAAAAGTTCGAGTAAAATATCCATATTAAAAGGTCAAGCCGAATTTATCAACTTAATTCTTCGTGTAGTAAATCTATGCAAGGTTCAAGAAAAGATTCCTTCTCAACTAAAAATTATCTAAGAATTCTGATTACAACTGTAATTTTTTAACTGTGTTGTATTTATAATATAGATATTTACAACTGTTTTAATAAAAACTAACTATGTATATACACCAGAAATAAAAATATAAACTCCTAACTAAATTATGTCGTCAAAAAATTCATCCGCATCGCTGTCGACTGGAAGTGTACCCAAAAGACTGGCGGCATTGCCACGTTGTATGGCAATGCTTATTCTTTGACCAAGGTAAAAGCCAGCCCTTAGGTCACGCGAAGTGTCAACTAAGCGTCTTGAAAGATATACAAACATGTTAAGTGCACTCGGACCCCACGACCCGAGGGTTCAACCCTAAACGGCTCGAAAATATAACTACCAACAAGGTATTTCCGCCGCTTGAGGTTCTCCGCAGCGGCAGCGGCAGCGCCAACACGAAGAGCTAGTTGTATGAAATGGCTATAACTGGCTTGTAAGGAGCTCAAATAATATCAGCCGCACGGGTCGATTTGAAGTTAAGCAACGCTTGCCGAGCCCGTGGATGGATGAAATCCATTACACACCGACACTTCTCCGTGCCTCGGATAGCAAATTAAGCCGTTGGTCCCGGCTGTCATTTACATCTTAGACAGTCTTTACGAGTAGTCAGAAGCCAGGAAATCACCAGTCTTGACTAGGTATGGTGCGATCCTGTTACTGGTTATTGGGCAAACGGGTACGTTGGAAGCCGACCCCAAAACATTAGGTCCTTACATATGAAATTGGCGTTTTGTCTGAGAGTAACATAAAGTCGTTTTTTTTTAAATATAATATATTCAAAGTAGGTACCATCGCTATCTATGCACGTTTGCCATCTCATAGGTAGTTTATTGATCCCTTTACTAAAAAAAACCATTCGGACGGGAATCAATAAAATCTTTGAAGGCGGTTTGCACTGCCCCATCGGAGTTGAATTTTTTCCCTTGCAAGAAGTTATCCAAATTTCGAAAAAAAATGGTAATCTGTTGGAGCAAGGTCCGGAGGGTACGGTGGATGTCTAAGACATTCCGATTCCGTCTGTTGTGCTGTGTGTGGTCTAGCGTTGTCCTGAAGCAGCAGTGGCCTAGAGCGATTGACCAGCCTCGCTGGTTTAGCAGCTAGCTTTTCCATCAGGGTTTGCAGTTGCTGACAATAGACATTTGCCGTAATCGTCTGGCCAGATTTAAGAAAGACACCGACACGTTCACTGGTCCACCAAACGCTCACAAGTAACTTTTTTTGAGTCAATTTTCGCTTGGGGCATGATTTTGCTGGTTCGCCAGAATTCAGCCATTGCGATGAGCGCTTCCGATTATCGTACAGGATCCACTTTTCATCACAGGTAATGATTCGATTTAAAATCCCTTCATTATTGTGCCTGTTAAGTAATGAAACGCAGCAGTCAACGCGCGTTTGTCGATCATTAATCCTTCGAGCCGTTTTTGTAGCACTGGTGCCACGGTGGAACTCGTACTCGTGAATAACGCGATATTTCAAGTTTTCCATTTTGTAAACAGAGTGACGCAAAGAAAAAATACAAAAGAAGAAAAAACAAATAAATTATTGTTTTCGAAACAAAAAGCCCACAGTCTCGTCGCGTCGCTCGGCGACCGTTCGTTTTGAATTCTTGGGATTATCTCAGTTGTTCTAGGAGATTTGCACTCAGCTTCACTTGTATAACTATCGTTATGTGGATTTATTCCGAAGCGGGAACAAATATTTGATTCAGTTGCATAGAGAAATAATAACCAGAAGCAAATAGCTGTATAAACTTGAATTTGGAATGCCTAACCAGAGAGGAGTTATTTGAGATCAAATCATCAGTGCGACAAAACGCCAATTTCATATGTAAGGACCTAATAGTTCGGAGAAGGCTAGCCAGATTGGAAGTTTCGTTTGTCAATCTAAACATTTGGTTTCCCTGATTGTGCGGGAACGTCCCGACCCGAGTAATACAACAACTCGGGACACGCAGAATATTGGTGGATTAACACATAAACCTTCTTCCCAGGTGACTCAAAACGTGCCATGGACGAGTACACGTCAGAGATCCTGCTGCACGGCACAAACACCATCGTGGTCCACAACACCTGCGAGGACTCTCTGTTGGCAGTGCCACTCATACTGGACCTGGTGCTCCTGGGCGAGCTGTTCGCTAGGATGTCCTTCCGCGACGCCGACCGCTGTGAGTATTAGTAGCCCACTGCTGGGCACAGGAACAAACGGTCCCAACAGAGCGCGGCAGCAACACGCGGCACACTCATCCAGCATAGGGCCGGATAAATTATATTTGTTTAAGTTACTCAGAACATTTGTAAACTTCAAGCTATTGCACATGTCAAAACAATGTGATCCTGTAGAACACATTCCCACACTAATGTTAGAACTGCATGCCAGTTGCCAGTTTCGATGCAGTTATCAACTGCACAAAGAACCAAACTGAAATTTTATAGCTTCCGTGCAGCCCGTCTGTTAAGGGCCTAAGTGCTGACTAAACTGTCACTATAGTAAACAAGCATTTTTTGTTTTATGAGAAAACTTGACTGCCTTGTTCATCAGTAACTTCATTCAAGATCAATTTACCAACCTTGCGGGTTGGTTACATCTCAATGATTGCCAATATTAACCAGCTTGGCAAGCTTCTCTCGAAGCAATTGACACCCCGTCTTACTGGGCCATAAACAGCCCAGAAACAGTGGAAAAGGAAGAAGGTTCATATATATATATATTTTTTGTATTTACAGCCTACCAGAGCATGCACGCAGTGCTGTCCAGCCTGGCGTACTTACTGAAGGCGCCGCTGGTGCCCAACGGCTCGCCCGTCGTCAACGCGCTGTTCAAGCAGCGCGCTGCCATCGAGAACATCATGCGCGCCGCGCTGGCGCTGCCGCCCAACAACTACCTGGGGCTGGAGCACAAGGTAATATAGAATAGTACTAGTAACTCCTCAGCCTAGCAGAGCATGCAGTGCTGTCCAGCCTGGCGTACTTACTGAAGGCGCCGCTGGTGCCCAACGGCTCGCCCGTCGTCAACGCGCTGTTCAAGCAGCGCGCTGCCATCGAGAACATCATGCGCGCCGCGCTGGCGCTGCCGCCCAACAACTACCTGGGGCTGGAGCACAAGGTAATATAGAATAGTACTAGTAACTCCTCAGCCTAGCAGAGCATGCAGTGCTGTCCAGCCTGGCGTACTTACTGAAGGCGCCGCTGGTGCCCAACGGCTCGCCCGTCGTCAACGCGCTGTTCAAGCAGCGCGCTGCCATCGAGAACATCATGCGCGCCGCGCTGGCGCTGCCGCCCAACAACTACCTGGGGCTGGAGCACAAGGTAATATAGAATAGTACTAGTAACTCCTCAGCCTAGCAGAGCATGCAGTGCTGTCCAGCCTGGCGTACTTACTGAAGGCGCCGCTGGTGCCCAACGGCTCGCCCGTCGTCAACGCGCTGTTCAAGCAGCGCGCTGCCATCGAGAACATCATGCGCGCCGCGCTGGCGCTGCCGCCCAACAACTACCTGGGGCTGGAGCACAAGGTAATATAGAATAGTACTAGTAACTCCTCAGCCTAGCAGAGCATGCAGTGCTGTCCAGCCTGGCGTACTTACTGAAGGCGCCGCTGGTGCCCAACGGCTCGCCCGTCGTCAACGCGCTGTTCAAGCAGCGCGCTGCCATCGAGAACATCATGCGCGCCGCGCTGGCGCTGCCGCCCAACAACTACCTGGGGCTGGAGCACAAGGTAATATAGAATAGTACTAGTAACTCCTCAGCCTAGCAGAGCATGCAGTGCTGTCCAGCCTGGCGTACTTACTGAAGGCGCCGCTGGTGCCCAACGGCTCGCCCGTCGTCAACGCGCTGTTCAAGCAGCGCGCTGCCATCGAGAACATCATGCGCGCCGCGCTGGCGCTGCCGCCCAACAACTACCTGGGGCTGGAGCACAAGGTAATATAGAATAGTACTAGTAACTCCTCAGCCTAGCAGAGCATGCAGTGCTGTCCAGCCTGGCGTACTTACTGAAGGCGCCGCTGGTGCCCAACGGCTCGCCCGTCGTCAACGCGCTGTTCAAGCAGCGCGCTGCCATCGAGAACATCATGCGCGCCGCGCTGGCGCTGCCGCCCAACAACTACCTGGGGCTGGAGCACAAGGTAATATAGAATAGTACTAGTAACTCCTCAGCCTAGCAGAGCATGCAGTGCTGTCCAGCCTGGCGTACTTACTGAAGGCGCCGCTGGTGCCCAACGGCTCGCCCGTCGTCAACGCGCTGTTCAAGCAGCGCGCTGCCATCGAGAACATCATGCGCGCCGCGCTGGCGCTGCCGCCCAACAACTACCTGGGGCTGGAGCACAAGGTAATATAGAATAGTACTAGTAACTCCTCAGCCTAGCAGAGCATGCAGTGCTGTCCAGCCTGGCGTACTTACTGAAGGCGCCGCTGGTGCCCAACGGCTCGCCCGTCGTCAACGCGCTGTTCAAGCAGCGCGCTGCCATCGAGAACATCATGCGCGCCGCGCTGGCGCTGCCGCCCAACAACTACCTGGGGCTGGAGCACAAGGTAATATAGAATAGTACTAGTAACTCCTCAGCCTAGCAGAGCATGCAGTGCTGTCCAGCCTGGCGTACTTACTGAAGGCGCCGCTGGTGCCCAACGGCTCGCCCGTCGTCAACGCGCTGTTCAAGCAGCGCGCTGCCATCGAGAACATCATGCGCGCCGCGCTGGCGCTGCCGCCCAACAACTACCTGGGGCTGGAGCACAAGGTAATATAGAATAGTACTAGTAACTCCTCAGCCTAGCAGAGCATGCAGTGCTGTCCAGCCTGGCGTACTTACTGAAGGCGCCGCTGGTGCCTTATCTACTTCTGGTGGGAGCTGGGCTGGTTCGAATGACGGCCACCATGGCTCACGTATAATGGTCCAACATCAGGACTAAGTGCAGACAACTCCAACTATGTTGGGATCGGCCTCCTGACGAATAGGATGCAGTTGAATACCAGTATTTCACTTAGCGCGACTGGGTATCTGACCTCTTGATAATCTTGTTACTGGGTAACACCTTTTTTCAAGCCGGAACGACTGTTTTGGGCTAAGCCACGATCTTCTCTTACATAGACTTGAGCCCCTCGACTCCTCTCACCCTCTCATCTCCTTTAAAAGACGATCCCTATTAATATATCGGATGTTCACAGGTACCCTTCCTGATGAAGGACCTCCACAGCGGCGCTCTCTTCGGCTCATCGCCGAACAAGAAGCAGAAGGTAACACACGCGAATGGCAACCAGTGAGCGCCAGCAGCCGCCATCACCCGCCATCATATACCCTTCACCGCCATCATTTATCAACACTTGCACCTCGGCACAAAACTATTCATGAGCAGTTCTTCATCATATCTGTATACTGTATGACTTGAATTCAGAATCTTGGAGGGTTATCAAATTTTGGAAAATAAACTTAATGGGCGTACACGATAAAGTTCCAGTTAAGAGAAGAAAAAGTTCCAGAAAATTTATCGGGTCTTTATTGTTGAAAATGTAAATGGTTCGAAAATGAACCTTCACTAGTTAACGATAAAGTGAGTTGAGTTGGTCGCATATAATTTTCTTCGATTCTGAATTCAAGTTGAACCTGTCATCGGTGATAATTTATTATAGGAAAAGAGATCTATCTGTTCAAAGTATATCTGTAAAAAAATGTATATTTTTCTCTACTTAGTCTTATTTAGTAAATAAATGTGGCTTACTGGAATTAATCAGGTTAACTTGAAATATTTTTGTGTAATTCATACAATTAAGTTTATTACATTGATAAAGATCTTCCAATGTATGATTTTTGATTTTTGTGTAGCCATATTTTTTTACAATATAAGAAATATAGAAAAATAATAACGTAGTTTGTGTAGTTCTATATTGAAAATAAATGACGTTATTTACACACTTACAAACGAGTGCTTTCGGTGCTTCTATTTATTATTATTTATTAGAAAAGTATTATTTATTTATTTGCATACCCTGCTCTGGTAGTATTATTTAGTTATGTACTTAGCACCCGCACCCTCGCTTTAGTTTCAATTATATGTTGGTTAAGTTCTGTGATAAGTTGTGATCAACGTTCGTACTGATAAGTAAGACGGTAAACTAAACAAATGTTTATTTATATACAGATGTATATGATACATCTATACTTCTTTATCAGTTATTGTCCTCCTGTGTCTTATACCAGTGATTTTTTGAAAAATGTACAATGTCCTTTGTGAAGTGAACTTTGTAACTGCTTTAACACTTTATGGTACACGTGTAGCGGCCACAAGAAAAACAAAACAACAAAAAAAATCGCTACGCCATCTATTCCGCCAGCGGACTACTAAAATCCTGCATCGCGGTGTCAGAGTTTTCCGTGCGATTTGAACATATACAACAGTTCAAATTTCAACTATCGGGCAGTTGCCTACCCGACACAACAACCGTCCGGTCGGATGATCCTCCCTTTTCAATGGAGGTTTGCAGGACCTTACACTCTGCACCGCATTCCCTCTATACATGTCGTAAAAGTCGAGTCGAGTACGAGACTAATGTCGCTGTTTCATGGTCTCAATCCAAATGCCTGTTCAGAGATATGCGGAATTCGCTTCGTCGGGGATTTAGTATAAGCGATACCGCCCAGGCAGACGGTATCTTTTAGCTCGCTTTGGGGTAAATAGTTCCGCAAGTTGGTTTCGGCGGGAGCGATTTCCGCTTAGATACGAACTAACTTTGCCCGGCTTTGCTACCGCTATGGGTAACGAATACCGCGTATGTCTGCACAGGGCCTTAGTGAAGTTTAAATTTTGCCAAAAATTTTACAGCAGTTACGAAGTACACTATACGCACCTAGGTCATTCTTATATATTTGGTAACCTTTGGAGTATTTTTATATATATAAAATATATATTTATAGTATCGTCATCATTTAAGATTCGCCCCATCACCCGCTATGGGTATCCAAAAATTATGTGTCAAAGTTAGTAATTTATTTCATGTAATAACTATGACATTCCATTTCAGTGTAGAATCTCTCATTACAACAGTATTATAGATGCGTAAAACGTTCATTTAATTTATTGAGCACCGGTACTGCCGTGCTAAGCGCAAAAGTGGTTTCACTAAGCCAAATATCGATATCTTATTTGAAACATTACAAAAACACGTTTTCCCTATCTCAGTTTAAAAAGGAAACTTAATTGACTAAACTTAAATTTTCTCCAAACTCGCTTTCCCTGAGATACCGCTTTTGCCCTTACGACGTCAATAATATTTATTTATGAATTTCATTGATATAATCTCAGTATTTTGCTTAGTTTTCGAATGTATTGTACGAAAGCATTTACTTAGTTATGTGATTGATTACAGATTTTATAAGCACACGTTCATAAGGATATATTATGCTTATGTTGGGCAGTATAATGTCTTTATCTTATAGGGACCGTGCAGTAACTATAGGTGGCAGTACAGAAGTGTCAATGTCAAAATTCAAACGCTAGAAGTTGCGAATTTGCAACGCTAGGTGGCACGGTGATCGTCGTGCACGTTCCCTATAATACGTCAAGCTTACTAACTTTGAAACTGGTTTCAAATGAAGGAATCGTATTAAGTAATTGTATCAGTGTGCGATTATGTTGAAATAAAATGATTTTGTAATGGATCTTGGTTTTTTATTTGACAAATTCCTTGTGTTATCTCTAAAAGACATAATATGGCTGCAGGCTCAGGTGTTTAACATTTTGAATGCGATTGTCACATATATGTGACAAACGAAAGCTTACCCTGTACGCTAACGCCAAATGTGACATAAAATACGGTGAATTTGTGGCTTGGCGTCGGAAGTACGCCGATGCGTTTATGCTCTGACGTTCAAAGGGTTAAGCAATGCCAGTACGGCCATTTTGGGATCACATTGGGACGTACCTAACCGGCGGCGTTATCATGTGACGCGTTTCGGCAAAAGCACTGCTATTCCTTTGCGATCACACAATTCAAAAGTCGTTATTTTAAGCAAATCGTAGACCAAGGAATCGCAGTGTCTTTGCCGAAACACGTAACACAATTGGGCCGTGGATGTAAGTCACAATCCTATTTATTTTGGTGGGCAATTGCCATTTTACCCTGGGGCCTGTTGCCATTTGTAGAAACCGTAGAGATTTGTATCCGAACGTCTGGGTAGCCGATAATAGCAAGTAGAAGAAAGTTATTGCAATGCACGCGTAGGTACTAGTTCTACGTGCTTTATGTATTGGCGTATGGTTTTAATTGCAACGATTTGACACACTCTCGTGAAATGTTTTTGGCCTCAGCCCGCCACCCTATATCGAACCACTACAACGCTAGAATTAACAGTGGCGCAGAGTCAATGAAGCTCGACGAGTCACGGAGAAACGATTCAAACTTCTTGGATCCCACAACGAAATTTATCATAAAAGAACAGCGGAGGATTCTTACAAAACATTATTTCCTTTTATGTGGTGTAAATGTTTCGATCGCTCCACTGAGTTTTTTTTTTGGGTCAATCCCGACACACATTCCCAACCACTGCAACTCCTGAAAGCCACAATCAACAGTGGCGACCACCAGAAAAAAACGCCGAGTCAATGAAGCTCGACGCGTCCCTGAGAAACGATTTAACTGTCTTGGATCTCGCAATTAAATTAATCAGAAAAGCAAAGCGAAGGAGTAAGAAAAAATATAATTTCGACTTCCCTCGATTCAAGCAGGAGACAGAATTGAGCTAGCCCAATAGGCAACAAGGGACATTACAACTGGGTTAAGCCCAGTTGCCCAATCAATAAATAATTCTATAAATATTATATTCTATAAATATCAATAAATATTTCTATATAATATATCCTTGGTCGATACTAAGTGCTTACGTAGGTACCGCAGATTCTGTTTAAATGCCAATCCATTTCCGACCGTTTTCTATAGAACGCCTACGGATAATCTTGGTTAACTTTATAAAGTCATCCTCTTTTATTTGCAGCTTATCTTTAATATTTTGGCGGTATAGCACGCACAGGAACGCGCAATCGTCCATTGAAGATGGTACATCCTTAACTAATATTCGAGGGCGTGCCTTTTGGCTTTTCTCGTCGTAAACCAGCAGCCTTGATTGCATCGACAGATTCCGTTTTAAGCTGATTTTCATTAGCGACACGTAGCACAACACCAGACTTCGCGATTTATTTCACGCCTACATTTGGAAACCGTCGTCACTAGGCTAATATGCCTTCATAAGGGCTTGTTTTATCGCGGACGAAGCCCGATCAGCTGATTATAGAACAGCTGATCGGGCCACGATAGGATAAAAAAACACAATCACGCAGGGCCCTTGCCCTGCATGCTTGCTTATCCTACCGTGAGTCACGTGACCCCATCGCTGAAGGCGCTGCAGCCACCTTTGGCAAACGAAGTTTCAATGAGTCCGCATATGAAACTTTGGGATTGACGTTGTAATTGACGGGATAGTGATTGACACCGTTATTCAACCTGATCTTATTTAATTCACGTTCCTTATTTGCTAACTTGGTTTCGTAACACGATGATTTTATGGCCAGCATAGAAAAGATAGCCGTGACTCGCTGTGTCATGTCCATGATAGCAGATTTATTTGCAACGTTAAATTTTAGTTAAATATGCCGGACGCCTCGGAAACTAAGTCGTAATAATCGGCACTGCCCGCATCACTAATGATTAAAATCGGCGAGGATTTTTCCACGGTTTCGGATGTCTGATGAAGCCGTTTTGACCTATCATCGGACGACATGTATAATTCGCTAAACAAGCGTTTAGAATTAGCGGAGGTCGCCACGGGCGACCTTTGTGTTTTTGTATTTCTACGAAATATTTCTCCGCCTCGATCTGGCGGATCATTTGTTGATATCATGTTTGATGGAGATAACACTAAATAAACGTATTAGACCGCGGATGAATTAAATCAAAATTAAAAAACTAGTAAGCAAAAAAAAAACAACGTCGATTAAATTATTTCACGGCACCTACCCACACACAAAGAAACTAAATGCACTTACCGAAGACTGGAGAAATTAACTAATTACTAGAAAATAAATAAACAGACACTTTTAAAAACTTACAAAACACGCACTTAATACACTAGGACACAGCTAGAAACAATTCACAAGCCTTAAAATAAACACGGAACACGGTTTCCGAATTTAAAAACCGGAGCGATATTAAGATTGGCACGCACCGGCGACGGTACGGAAGGAAGTGAGATATATATATTCATAGTCAGCCAAATTCAAATTCATGTATAGCCCGAGTATTTGCCTGAATGAGCAGCAAGCCAGCCCAGAAGGAGGGTTATGTTTTTGGAGAGGATGTTTATTTTTATGGCATGCATAAACAAGAAACATGCATATTGTTGAAATCTTTCCAGCCCTTTTGCAACTAATGAGGTATCATAAGATACGTCTTAATGCAGAAGTAACAAAATCAATATAAATTTTATTTTTAAAATATAGGCGTCGTTCTAAGGCGTCGTACCAAGGCGTTGTCCTAACGCATCGCTCTAAGACGTCGGACCGAGTTGTCGCTCTAAGGCGTTGCACTAAGGTGTCTAATCAAGGCGTCGTTCTAAGGTGGTGTCCTAAAGCGTCGTGCAATGGCCTATCCTTATTAAGTGCAAGTATTTTTAGTATTTTATTTGCTTTAGCGTAGTGTTTCAATTGTAAGTATAATATACCTACCTGTGCCCATCCGCGTACAGATTGTGGGTCTGCAACGTGCACCCTCTTAAAGGTTACGCCCCTGGTTAACCCTAGCTACGACGCTGGACACAGCGCGAGCCCGGATGTAAGTGTAATGCAAAAACTTCAGACGGTAGATAATAAAACACGTATTCTGATTAATCTTCTTTATTTTCAGTTAAGCATAGAATAGTTACAGTATCCCAATTTCTCCAGTCTAATTTGACAGTATGTCTCAATCACGCACCAAGTACTTCACAATGAAACCTTTAAGTAACGTACATTATTGGTGTTTCACAATACAAGTATATACGGCCGAAATTAAATACAATAAATCAACATACCTTATGTAAAAATCTATGTTTTATTATTCTTACCGTAAACGGGGAATATTACATGCGAATAACTAAAAAAATACTTAAAAACTAAGATACATAGTTTTGTTCTAAGTTGCGAAATGTAACCGTTTAACAATTCCTCTTATAACTAATATAATTGTTAAAATGTCACTTGTCATGCAGTTAGTAAGATTTTATACATATTAAAAATTTTTTGGTAATAAAACATTTATCATAAAGAGTTCAAACTTAACGTTTGACATACAACGTGCCGTTATAATCGATCATATTCAAAATGACAAAACATGAAAACATATTGTAACAATGCAACATCTATAGCTGTGATGTCCGGAGTCCGAAGGAAGGTCCTCGGATACATGGAATGTTAACTAATTACATCTAAAGCGTTAATAGTACCACAATACTGTCGCTTACCAATAATTAAATACTTAACAATATAAATTATACAGAACCTATAGAGGCAGACAGCGAGGCCGCAGCCGACAACACAATAGCACATGTTCATAATCATTTAATATCGCAACACATCGATAAAATACAATAGAATGAGCAACGACAACACAGAGACAGTAAGTATGGCCAGCGAGTACCTTCCGCTCGTCCTTGTGTGCGAGCGAGGTCGCCGGAGGGATGGGTGACCGGGAGAGACGCCGACGCGTGTCTGTACAACTATAATATAATATCGGTGCAAAATGTCTAATAGATAGGTACTACGCACTATTTAGAATAGTTTGTGGACACTTGAGCTCTCCTGCGGCGCGCACCGCACACGATCCTTTACGATCATATTTTTATATAATAAGTCTTTTCTTCTACATTAACAATAATTTGTTATAATATAACCGATGTATTTACGAGTTTTTTTTCATGTTAATTTGTTTATAATGTACACGATTTTAAATTTGTTTCAGTGCTCAATATTATATATATATTTTTATTTTAAAATTCGTTGGCTACCTAACGAGTGCTGATAGCTATGTTAGACAACAGAATCTACATACATTAGGGAATGGAATATATTTTACAGTCAGTGGCACGAAAAGTGACCAGCTTGAGGAACGATTGGAGAACACTAGGATAAATAATACGATCAAGAGTTTTGTAACTTTCTGTGCCATTAATTGTATTATTTTAGCGTTAAGATGGCGCGCGGCAGTTTTGATATTTAGTATTATGTACATACTGTTTTTAATTAAACTAAATTAAATTATTGATATTAAGGATCAATAGATTATTAAGTGAATTTACGGTTTTACATTGGCTACTAAACAACCAGCTGTACAAGTTTAAATAAAAACGAAATTAGTATTTGCATTGATAAGATGCCACGCGCCACCCCACGCTTGCTACGAATCTAGCTTATTTCTAGGTATCTAGGGAATACACTAATGTTCGATAAGGGCTATCAATACGTTCCTGAGACCGTTCGGTCATCAACATTTCAAACTACTTTTAATTCCTTACGTGCCTTTCATTGAGCAGTTCACCTGTCTCGCATAATTACAATAT
This sequence comes from Mamestra configurata, assembly GCA_002192655.3. Taxonomy (NCBI): domain Eukaryota; kingdom Metazoa; phylum Arthropoda; class Insecta; order Lepidoptera; family Noctuidae; genus Mamestra; species Mamestra configurata. The sequence continues at coordinate 128,217 of NDFZ01005364.1, read as the reverse complement.
AATACGACTACTATATATTTTATTGCTCAAAAAACATAATGATTTGATAGAAAGCGCGGTCGTGGTCGACGAGGCTGCCCGTAGCTCGGTACGTCACGTTATGTTACGTCACGTTACGTTACGTTACGTTACGTCACGTTACGTCACGTTACGTCACCTTACGTTTGGAAGAGGCTCGACTGAGGTCGACGGACCGCGCCACCCTTCTCTCAGAAAGGTACAATAGATTACTACAATAGTTTCAAAAATATTAAGTCTTATAATATTTTCTCGTATAGTACAATACATAGATGAATTATTTGTTTAATTTATGTACAGAAGCGTATGCCCGTCGCTAGCCGGGTTTATTATAATAAGTGATCTAAATTTTTATAATAGGAAATGGTGAATCGCTGCTCCCTACCTTAGTCCAAGCTTTATGTTCCACTGACGCGCACATAATATTATGAGCACCAACATTGGCTACATTACACAGCATCCTTAGCTCTCATTTATTTAAAATATTTAATCAAATCATGTATATTTTAAGCTGTAGAAGTATCTTCATCCATTGTATGGTGGTATCGCATCGATCAATTCCTTGAAGCAATAAATTAATTCAGATCTTAGTGTTTATATGTTTTTTCAGTGATATAAGGTGGAATGTTAATAATACTTACAAAGGATAATAATAATATACATGATAGCCATAATAATACATATTCATATGATTTTTATCGGATTTTTCGATATTTACTAAATAAATAATTCTTGAAATCGTGTTTCGTTAATTCTGGAGCAACTATAGGAATGTTTTTTTAAAAACGGTTTTCTATAATTTTATAATCGTAATTTGTGTCACAAACTTTATTGGATAATTCTGTGTTATCTCTCAAAAATAATTGTAATATTTTTAATTTCGACGGTGGATAGTACAGTACAGCTTAATAGCAATGATTTTTGCTATCAATGCCACAAAATGTTCATACTTTATGTTAAAGTGCCCTTGAAGCGATTCTGATACATTCTATACATTTCGTGAAATAAGCGAATATCATACGTATGAAGCCATTGATACCTAACATACTTGTGCTATAATTGGCACTTTATGTGCGTTATAATTTTTTAAATAGATATAAACATAGTTTACATGCTAATTTTATATTCTAATTTAGTAATGCCACGAAAAGGGTAATTTATTTTATATTTGGGATTTAATTTTACGACTTCAAGCAAATACGACTTCTGCAGACGTTACTTTGAAGTTATCCCTTATTTTTTTACATATGTTTTATGTACAAGATTATCTTTAAAAATACTTCGAGTACCGCTGGGAAAACAAATCGCTGAACACAAAATTATCTACAAAATAAAATTGCTATCAGATCAGTATCTCCGTAGAAAGTATATTTTGTAAATATTATTGTTCAGTCATTATTTTTCCGACAGTACCTGTCTAGCCCATATTATAATAAAGGCGTGATAATTTTATCTTTACAAAATGTTTTCTAATGCCTTCTATAACCCAATGACACCCCATCATTCTGACTCAAGGCGCCATATTTTATCTAATTTACAATACACGCACTTTTGAGAGATAAGAATTACGTTTGAAGCTCTATCTTCATGGTTATAACCGTTAACACTATCACAAGGACGTGTATGCCTAAATTTTTATGCACTTTTGAATTTTCAACTCTCGACGTTCAGCCACGGGTTGAAAATACCACGATGCGCTTCTATTTTAGCTTTAATTTACATCACATAATGTTAGTGCTAACGGGCATAAGTTTTTCTGGTTCGGGTCATCCGAATTCAGATGAATAAAGGCTCAGGTTCGAACTGACACAGATACAGGGTCCGAAAGACCCGGGATCCGAAAGTCCCTGGTTCTAAAATATCCGAAATTCGACAGCGTCGAAGTCCAATAGCCCCAGACCCATGTAGATAGACCCTCAAATCATGACTGGCACAAAAAGGCAATACATAAAATTGAACCAGAATCCCTAAGATCAATGGCTCCCATAGTCGCTCAGTGCCGCTGTGGGATCAGAACCGCTTGGTGGGCGGCTGGTGTCGCTTGTGTCAGTTGAGCGGCAAACAGAACATGTGCTGCAGCAGCGTGGGCTTGCGCGGCGGCAGCTCCGAGCACACCGAGTCGTAGTCCGACGACGACGACTCTGCACCGTAGCCGTATGTCTGGAAAGATAAACAAACTTATTTAACACTAGCTGCCACCCGTGACTTTGTACGCGCATTTCCCGTTTTTACCTATTCCCGTAGGAATTTTGGGAAATCCTCGTATTGCTCCCCTATACTCCCCAAGGAACCTACATGCCAAATTTCAGCTTAATTAGTAATACCAATGAGTACCAAGTCTGTGTACCTAGTCTAGAGCCAAGAGTTTACTTCTTTGAATAAAATTTAGCTATAATGTACTTGTACAACCTACTGTTTGTCTCATGTAAAGAAAAACACAATACATGTGAAGAAAAACACAATACATGTGAAGAAAAACACAATACATGTGGTATTGTGTTTCTTCATAAACAAATCAACTGATAATACTAGGAACAAATGAACTTATAATAGGAAGACGGACCTGCGCGGGGTCGTGGTAAGGGTGCAGCAGACAGGCGTGTTGTCACACGCAGTCCTCCAGGGACATCAGCAGTGGGTTAACGTACTCAAAGCCCTCGAACTCCGACTGGTCGATGTCGGCGATCACCGTGCTGAAAACAGGATAAAAAATGTATCAGAATTGTGTAACAAAAAATTTAGGAGTCTGATAACATTTCACTGGCTGTCAAACTTGGCAGCTGTCAAATTGATTGCATTTTGAGAGTGGAATAAGACGGAGATTGGCGCCTTTTTCGAAAGAGTTTGATGATTGCAAGCATAAACATTTTTTTTTTCACGCTTTTCGAAGTTGTTGATGTATTCTACATTTATTCATGGTTTTCGATTTCTAGGTATATGAAAAGTACTGTAACGTGATAGCTTGTCTGAATCACCAAACGAAACACCTGTGCTAACATTGCAGAAGTCAAATTGATTGTGTGTAACAAGTAAACTGCTTAGGTACAAATCCAATGGGATAGGGCACGGGACCGCAATTATTATTTAATAATAAATACTGACTCGTTATCAGGCGTGAGGTGCACGGGCTCGTCGGTGAACTCGGGCGGGAAGTTGGCGAGGTCTCGCTCGCCCTCCAGGCGCGGCTTGAACGGAGGGACCACTTGCTTCTGCTCCAGCTGGAGGTGCAACACGTTATTGTTAACTTAGTTATCTAATTATAACAAAAAAGGCATTATTCTGAATGTTTTAAACTTTTCAGTTTTTCGTGAACGTCCACGATCTGACCTGGAAAAGGTCTTTATCTCTTTAGTAGTAACGAAAGGATAGAAAATTTAAAAGGGAACCGCTTGTCTTGGTATGGTCATGTGGGGATGAATACTAAAAGAGTTATGAATATAAATGTGGATGGATTGTGTGTGGAGTGATCCGTGACGGCTGACAGGACAAAATGGAAGAAAAAAAGTGTTGCGCCGACCCCAAGTAACATGGGGCAAGGGTTGATGATGAGGATCAATTTCTGTAGTTCTAATGTTGCTATTGATGTAATCAGGTTCAATTAAAGTGAGGTCACAGAACAGAAACTGGTCAGCCTAAATTCTTGTAATGGTCCTACAAAGTTTGAAATAAAATAAAATGATAAACAGTAAATTGAAGTCAGCATTAATTTAGCAAGTGGCAATACTTAACTGCTGGTAAACGCTTTTTCAATAGCAGCTAATAACATTGATCAAGAGGAACAAGATGTAAAGTCCCGCAAACCTCCATCGAAAAGGGAGAATCCGACCAGACAGGTACTGTGGTTGATGTCGGGCGGTTGTATATGTCCAAAGAACTTTGATACCGCGATGTAGGGTTTGTGTGATGTCAGGTCTTTAGTTCGAATGTGGCGGTATGGATGCCGGTAAAAGTATATGCTCACCATCTCCCACTCGATGCTCTTGAAGAAGGGGTGGCTGACGATGTCGAGGAAGCCGCTGTCACCGCAGCCGAGCCGCTCCGCCGGGTTCTTGTTGAGGAAGCCCTTCAGCACCGACGCCGCCTTCACCGACAGCGAGCGCGGGATACGGATCGTCTTCTCTAGGATTACCTGCAATTATATGTGAGCGTGTTAGAAGAGTTCAATTGTCAAGTCAACCTATCTACCTAGCCTTTCCCCAAGTATACTGGGGCCGGCTCCGATCTTTTAACGTAAAGGGGTAACACGATACCTCTTGGCAAGACTGGTTTCAATTGTCATGTAAAAATACACGTGTGAATATTTTTTGATAATCTAACAGACTAAAAATTATCGTTATTTTTCTATCTAAAAAAAATACCATATTGTCATGACATATCAACGTACCTGGAACAAATAGTCCTCAGTGTTCTGGTCAGGATTGTCGGCGGCCTGCGCGATGTCGAAGGGCGAGCGGCCGGCCAGCATCTCGTACGTGAGCACGCCCAGCGCCCACCAGTCCACAGAGAAGCCGTACTCCTCGCCGCGCAGGATCTCCGGCGCGATGTAGTTGGGCGTGCCGCAGAATGTGGACGTCGTGTCACCTGGTCGCACGCCTTCCTGGAATTTCACAGCGATATCAATTACTTCAATTTTTTGTAAATGTTATAATATGCTAAAAGGGTAGGTCCTAGATAAGGTCCCTGAGAGACTCTAATCGCTACAGCAAATAAATTTAACCGTAACCTATGAAAAGCCGCAGAAATGGGTCATGGCTTGAATATGTGTAATGAAATGACTCAATTTTGTCCAGTTATTCGGCAGTTAGTAAATATTTGAAATTACCAATCAGTGTCACCTGATGAACGTTGTCGAAAGCTTTTCGGGAGTCACTTTAAAACAATCTATTCATCTCTTCGCCTAGCAAAATCACGAAGTTTTTATGTTTATTTAAACTCTCATGTAGTTAACAAAAATAGAGTAACGGCGAAGAATGGTGAAGAATCATTTGGTTTTACGGCATTTTATGTATTGCTTGTGAGTATTCTTAGTTACCTTGCACATGCCATAGTCGGTGAGCTTGATGTGTCCCTCGTGGTCGAGCAGCACGTTGTCGAGCTTGAGGTCGCGGTAGATGACGCCGCGCTCGTGCAGGAAGTGAAGCGCCAGCGATATCTCCGCCGCGTAGAACCGCGCGTGCTCCTCCGGCAACCGTCGCTGGCGTTGCATGTGGAACCTGAAATGAAACATCAAGAAATATTATATTTACGCAAAATTTAAGAAACACACACGCACGCCTTCATGTAGCCTTTCATTACTATAATTAATTATGATTAGTAAACCACATCAAACTCATTCGTATCATAATGGTTTCATTTTTATTAATAGCCAGTGGCTTGTGTTTTGTTTTGACATTTCTAATTGCTGTAACACTTTGGAACTCGTTAATTAATTAAATCTGCACAGCTTCCCGATTCCGAGTTTAAAAGCAAAACAAGATCATTTTGATAATTTCACGGCTAAGCTCTCAAAGGAAATATGTTTTACTAAGAGTATTAATTTGTATATCACCCCTGCTATACTTTATATTTAACAAGTAATAAAGTGAATTCCAAAACAGCCATCAATGGTTGTGCTTCAAGGTGATGAGAAATCGCTGCATATATAGACTATGCCATAGTATTGCTTAAGAAAACTTAATAAAGTCTACTCACATGAGATCCCCGCCCCTAACGAACTCGATGACAAAGAACAGCCTGCTCGGTGTCTGGAAGCACGAGTGTAGCCCGACGAGGAAGGGGTGGTTGGAGGCGGTCTCGAAGACATGCTTCTCCGTCTGCACCCAGTCGATGTCCTCGTCGTCCGTCACCAGCGCCTTCTTAATCACCTTCATGGCGTACACGCGTTTTGTGCGCTTCAGTTCCACCATCAGAACCTGGGTGGAGAAAAAAATTGTTTAATAAAAATAAAGAAAGAATGTAATCGAATGTAATAAGAACTTTTTTGTTCCGCCAAATATCTGTTTTTGGTAGACCTATGTAAGTCCACCTCTACCTGAAAGCAAACTTGTACCCTGGGGTACAGGTTTGAACACTTTTGAAATGAGTAGTCTAGCCGAACCGATTTTTTTTGGAGAATACAGTGCTCCATAAATAAAAATATGTATTAGAAATGGCATGCATGGTTTTCGTATAATTTATTACCAAACGATTCACTTGATTATATTATTATAATTCTTTTGTTAACACATACCTTAGCATAAGATCCTCGTCCAATAACCCTGATGAGTTCAAAGTCGTCAAGCGAGTACTGTCTCTGGGAGCCCGGTTCCAGTTCATCAGCACGAGGGGGCGCGGGCGCGGGGGCGGGCGGCGTCTCCGGCAGTGGCGGCTCCACATCAGCCCGCGATCTACATGGTACCACACACCTTGAGAACAACTCCTGAAGTTTCTTTATCTGCTTATGTTTGAACACTCGGAGGTAACGGATTAGGTCCTTCATTATTGAATGAAGGGTTTTTAGATGATGGTACATTTTTGATCCATTGAACAATCAAAGTACTACACGGATAATTTTAGTTAACACGTCTCAAGCACGCTGTAACTCAAAACTGTTCAGAGACTCCCGGGGAACTTCTCATCAGGCGTCGACTAATGAGACACTATTTTAGGGTTCCGTACGATCGAATGAAAAAAGGGAACCCTTATAGGATCACTCGTATTCTATGCACAAAGAAGGTACTATATTCCGTTTATAATTTAACTGCGATGTATTCCCAAATGCTTCCGGGTTGATACTGGGATACGTGCCACAAAGCTACCAAAAACACCCATGTTTACAAACGAATTGATTCGGGTGACGGCGTTAGTCACGCTCATATCGCCCGGAAGGTTAAGGTGACGAAAAAATACTGATAAGAGGAGTCTAAATATATTTGTGCAAAAAACCCCAATGTAATAATTTTGTTATGTTATAATATTGACCAAGAGGTAAGGATTGTAGAGAAATGTTGTCAAGTCAAAGTCAAAGTCAAAGCATTTTATTTCAAATAAACCATCATCAGGTACTTTTGAATTGTCAAAGTCAGTCCGTCAAAAACATGAAGCTATTTGCACGTTCGCAAGCGTAGATCTCTATGGAGAAGAACGTGCAAGAAACTCCACGGACACTCTTTTAAATCATTTTATGTTTACAAAAATCCTGGTTACATAAACCTTGTTGCTTCTATATATGAGAACAATGTAAAGAAAGAAAAAAAACAATTTATAGTATGAAATATTAAAATGAGGCAGTGGCAACCAAGGGATGACCAGTCTCCACTGACGGCGCCCGTTCACGAACATGACGCGTGCATCAGCACCATTCAGCTCAACCATTTTGAAGGGAACTGAATGATCCGATACACGCGCCACCATCAGCGAGACATTGGAGTGAGCATGACACACCCTCAACTGCCCCTGCTATTTCATGTCAAACAAGGAAACTATCTATTAACATAATGGTCCAGGGTTCTCACATTTACAGAACTTGAAATAAAAATTGCTTCTAAATTATATAAAACTATGAATATCAATCTGAAAATACAGAAAAAGAAAAGTTTATTCCAAACATAATATAAGATTATGCGGAATAGTATTATTATTAGACATAAAAGAGGGTGAGCATCTCTTCCAAATATAAAACCTAACTAGTGGAACCAAGCGGCTGAGGCTGTGGAGCAGGACCGGCATTTAGCCAAGCATTTTTATCAAGGATATAATCTTCCAGTTTATAATATGCCTGTCTACATAGAGTGCGTTTTATGCATGTTTTAAATTTTTTCTCATTCAGTTCGAGAATCTCACGTGGTATTTTATTATAAAACTTAATACAATATCCCATAAAAGAAGTGTGTACTTTAGCCAATCTGAATCGGGGTTGATCTAATTTATTCCTATTTCTAGTATTAAAATTATGCCTATCACTAATCTTATTAAAAAGATGAATATTTTTCCGAACATACATAATGTTTTCGTATATGTATTGACAAGGTACCGTCATGATGTTAATATCCTTAAACAGTTCCCTTAGGGAATCGCGCCGACCAAGATGGTATATGGCTCTGATGGCTCTTTTCTGCAGAATAAATATAGACTCGATGTCTGCAGCTCGTCCCCATAATAAGATACCGTAAGACATTATACTATGAAAGTAACTAAAATAAACCAGCCTCGCGGTATCTATATCAGTAAATTGACGGATTTTTCTGACAGCATATGCTGCTGAACTTAGCCGTCCTGCAAGAGATGTTAAATGAGGACCCCATTGTAGCTTTGAGTCAAGCGTGATCCCTAGGAAAACCGTGTCTTCGACGAATTCAAGTTTCTCTTTGTCCAATACTATGTCGCAAGTATTACTTTTGACATTCGGTAAAGCAAATCTGATGCACTTAGTTTTTTTCCCATTTAATACTAAATTATTCGCAGTGAACCAATTTTGGACCTGCTGTAGCGCATTATTTACGTCGTCAAGACTTGTAGAACGTCTATCTATCTTAAAAATTAAGGACGTATCGTCAGCAAATAACACCATCTTTGGTTGGTTTTTTAAAAGATGGAGTACATCATTAATATACACTAAAAAGAGGAAAGGACCCAATATTGAGCCTTGTGGTACCCCCATTTTGACTTTTAAACCCCTTTAACCCCCTTTAAACCCCTGTCTTGCAGGGGTCTGACCCCTGGGCCTGCGGACGGCGAGCGTTGGGTGGCTCGTTGTCCGATCACCACCAGGCCGGGATCGATGGCGCGTTGAGTTTCACGCGCGCCTCAAAGAGATGTCAGCATAGGAGACGGGGCCCGCTAGGGCCAGAGCCTGCCAGGGTTGCGGAATTTGTTCGAAAGAGTCACCGCGGCCCTGGAACGCAAAAGGCTTTAGAAGGAACACGGATGGGTTTTTAGTCAGTAAGAGTCTGACACACCCTTCCGCTCCACCCAGAGCGGAAGAAGTCATTTGATGATTTCTAAGGGGTCTGACCCCTCCTTATTTTAAAGGAAAAAATAAGAATCATGGGTCTCGAAAGTAGTCGAGTGAGTTTCATGGCATTATACAATAAACTTTGTTTGTAATGGATTTAAGTACAAAGTTATCCGAATTAAGAAGATGTGCTTCTCGGGCGACGTAGGGAAAGGTCAGGCAGAGCTTAAGCAGTATAGCTTTGAAGAAGTAAGTACTGGGCACTACTGGACAGGAATACAAACTATACATATGGATGGATAAGTATATGACTCTCCTACCCGAATGGCGCCAATCACGATACCAGTTCTCACAATTGGCGCCAATCATGATAATAATTCGCATAGTTGGCGCCTTTGATATCGCCGTTAAAAATAGCAAATACAAATTAATCTATAATCCGATTTTATCAAAAAGATAAAAGGGAACTACTGAGAATGATGGAGATAGCTTCATTAAATGCATAGGTAGGTATTGACCTAAATACTGATATGGTACTTGTATTACATAATATTTAATAGATTGGACAGCTATATTCCTATATTGAGTATCATATCGATGAGTTGGTAAACATGGTGCATGGTGTTATCTGTTCATAAGTTATGATGAGAGCTTTGCATTCATAAGTACAGGGACGCAATATATTCTTGGTTGCGGGATTCCCGAATTAAACAAGTATGTGTGTGACGTCAGATAAATATATGAATATCGTCTTGGACATGTGGGTTACTTAAAATATTGTGTAATTATTTTGAATGTAAGATCAGAGGTCAAGATTCTATTTTTTCAGACCTAATAAGTCGCTTAATGTAGCTTGAGAAAGAGAAAACATATTCGAATCTATGACATAGATATGTCACCGGAAAATAGCAACCGCCGTTAGATTGTAAATTATCGCTTGAAATTGTTAATTACTTCTACTAAGGATATATTGGAAACTATTGAATTCGGATGGGATTTATGGTATTCAAAGCGATTTTTGTCATAATATATTGAGAAATTAAATTTAATAAAGATTTATTATAATCTAACGGAGTCTACAATTTTCCGGTGACAGATACAACAACTTGGTTTTCCTGCAAATTTTTGAGTTAAGACTTTTCTGATAACGACTAAAGTTTCCAGATTTGTTTTTAAGGTACCATATCTAATCAACCAATTGTTCTCACTGCTAGGCACGGTTGCCTTTTTATCACAAGGGCCAAGTATATATCAAACATTTTTTTATTTTACCTGACGATGTTTAAAAACCATATCACTATCATAACTCACCTGACAGAGGACGCTCTCCCCAAGGTGCTCTCCCCGTTGGCGTCGTCCTTAACCTCGATGGGGTCCACATGTTCGTTGGAGCAGGGCTTCTGGACCAGCTTGTGGCACTTCTTGTGCACCAGCAGCTTACACTGGATGCACTTGAAGCCCTGCCGGCCCAGGCCCCAGATGCGGTCCTGGCAGAAGGCACAGAAGGCGCGCTGGAAAAGAGTGAGGTGGGTTAGAGTTAGAGAGAGATAGAAAAGAATTAAGAAAAAGTAATTTAATTGCCCAAAACGACATACATATAAAATACTAGCGAACGTCACGCGGTTTCACCCGCGTAGTTCCCGTTCCCGTGTTAGTACGGGGATACAATATAGCCCATGTTACTCTGATAATGTAACTATCCATTGCTGAAAGAATTTTTAAAATCGGTCCAGTAGTTTTTAAGTTTATTCGTTACATACAAAAATACAAATCTTTCCTCTTTATAATATTAGTATAGATAAAGATTAGTAGAGTTTGTTTAAACCCTAAACGATAGTTCTTAAATTATGTTAGTAAAGACAAAATCAAAATTAATAGTTTTTTAGAATACCCTAATGCTTTTTATTATTATAAGATTACCATAAAGTACGCCTAAGCAAAATAGAGTACAATATTCAGTATTAGAGTACGGTTGGCAAACTTAGCCGTAACGCTGATTCCTTTAACAGAAATACTTCAGATATGATATGACACTGTCTGTTAAAACACACTGTTATACTCACTCTATTAAATCTCTTAGCCTGGAAGATGTGTCCATTGACGCGGTAGAGCTTCCGCCACCGCCGCGCGCCTCTTCTATAAATGCTTCCTGAAAGTAAACAATACAATGTGAATACCTCCTTTCAATAAGTACAAGAAGAGACAAAGTGCAGAAAATACAGTTTTTGTTCGAATATAGTGAAGGTATGTGGTGTGAATGTCAGCGGAAAATAGAAAATTCCGTAAGATTACAAAATAACTTGAGAGATTGTAAACTCTCGATAAATATTGTCAACTGAACATTTGGAATACTTTTTTACGCATCAAAATTTGATAATCTATAAACTCGCGAAGTCATTCCGAGAAATTGTGGATTATAATAAAATGGCGACCAATCAGAGCACAATTTATCTGTTTTCGTGTGATAGTAAACGTAGAAACAAAGCTCTCATTGGTCTTTTCAGAGAAAACAAAGACCAATGAGGGGCCAAGTTTCCAATTTAACTATCACACCAAAACAGATAAATTGTAGACCAGACAGCTGATTGGTCGCCAGTTTATGTCAGTTCACAGTTATTTTATAATCTTACAGAGTTTGCTATTTTCCGGTGACATGAACATAATGTAGATAGGATGAAAGCGGGCACGCCCTTTATGTCTGGAGGCTTATATAGTTAAATTTAATATTGTTTTTATGCTTGAGTTTCTCTGATGATGCTGGCATAATGGAGTGTGCTAGCTTACAAGTAGCGAATAATTTAGTTTTAGGTTTTACGTGTTAACTTTGATGTATTGTTTTCTTTGTAAGAATACTTTGCATACTATTGTATAATGCTAGTTCTTCTAACTCAACAGACAGATGTGTTGCTGGGTTGTTTGTTGCGTCACTTCTTCCAAGCTAAAACACTAGAAAGTGGTGACGGGCGGGTTTTGGGGGACTGTCTTTATGTAGAACTTTGACGTTCAAAAAGAGCTGGCACTCAGCCTAATTTGAATAAATGACTTTTTGACTTTTTGATTCTTGAATGACGATCATGTCACTCATGTCAGAATGTCTTGAAGTCTGAGAGGTGAATGTGTGAATTTTCTTTAACTAATGTAATGGCAAATAGCCTTTTTTGTTCTTAGGGCAAGCTTTTTATACCCTCGCTTCATTCTTCAACTTTTAACTGAGGAATACATTGACAGTTCAAGTTCAACATATTTTTTATATAAAAGCTGACAAACCACTATTTTTATTCTTCTGATAAAACTTAGGTACAGACAGTGCACATCAAGATACCCAAAACTGTCCAATTTTTCCAATCAACCTTGAACCTAATACTTAAGTGATAAAGTTGAAAATCTATTAAAGAAATTTGACAGATGTGTAGCTTGATGTGCTGGCATCTGTACCTGAGGATTGAAAAATCGTCCCTAAAACAAACGATAGGTAGATATATATACAGGTAGCAAATCGGATGTCCTCAAGCTCTTCTTTTAACCTTTTGAACGCCATTGTTGTGTCTACATGACAAGCAAGCGCGTGCCCTGTACGCCAAACGTCACAAATATGTGACAAAAAAGTATGGCAAATTTGTGGCTTGGCGTCGGGGGCACGCCGATGCGTTTATGCTTTGGCGTTCAAAAGGTTAAAGGTTAAAACTTTATTTTTCTAAGTTCCCGTGTCATTCAATACTGCTGACAAAAAAAACCATGTGAACCAAGACAATATTTCAAATCACACATTTCCAATGACAAAACGTTTTTTCAAAAGGTGCTTTATTAAAAAAAAACCTTTATAAATCTATTCAGATTGATAGTGTAGTATCTAGTGGTATTCAGCATAAAATGGGCCAAACCTATGTCACTTCAGGAAGCCATTAATCTTTCAGCACGCGATCTAATTGCAATTTAGGGTGTGGCGATAGAACGAGCGTTTTATACCCATTTGTACTTGTAACAATGGAAGATAAAGCAAGGATCAGCAAATGGACTGTTTATTGAGGGTGTCAAAGATTGAGATAAGTAACTAAGAGCCTAGTATATCGATCTTGATTTTGAGTTACAGTTTTGTAAGAAAAACCGTTCCGATTCTAAAAGGACTGTCGGATAAATCCATTTTTAGGGTTTCGTACCCAAAGAAAAGTAACGTGTTTTTTTTCGGTTTATGCTACGGATTTCTTCGTGTGAGCCGACTCACACTTGGCCGGTTTTTTTGTTACAGAGGGAAAACCTTCATAACCGTAAGGCGCCTGGAATTCTCAGTTAAAGACCAGGGAGTGTGGGATTTTTACCTCACTGATTGGTCTCTACTGCGGTCTCGTTACACTTAAATTACCAATCCGGGTCCCAATTTTAGTAACGCCTGTTAAGGCACATCCCTGAGGAATATAAGTACATGCAGATGCACATATTTATGATTCCTATAATAGTGTCTGCCCGGCAACGTTCCCGGACTTGTGTGTGTATTTAATGTATAAGCAAACCTAATGATTGTTGAACTGTTCAGGTTATTGACCTGAATTCACATTCAATATCATTCACATTCACAGTTCATCACAAATCACACTTCAATTCACTCACGTTCTTCCATTCACACATTCATTTAAGAAAACCAATCTCAAAACATGCTGTGATTCATATTTAAATGAACTAAAATGGAATAAACACTGTCATATTCGCGTCCGTTGACTTCGTGGCCACACCAACCACAGGGTAGACGACCCAATTATCGATCATTACCAAAAATATTTTCGAATATACCTTTTAACAGGTGCTTAGCAATTTCGATAGAGCAGGACATTTATTAAGTGTGTCAGGGCATAGTGAACCAAGTTTAGATACTGTTCCGAGTCGCGGTCGGCGCGATACTGTGGCTTATCAGACCTTCTATCTTATCGAGTTACATGAAATTATTGAATCACACCACTAGTAAGTCGATTTCAATGAATTTTTGAGCAAATAACTGCAATTCTGGTATTTTGAAATGTATGCTGCTAATCGAATTTTGATTAGTGTTATCACTTTTGTTTTTAAACAAGGATTTGTGTATATTTGCTTTATGAGGAAAACGAAAAAGGTTTATTTAGTTTTCGCACGAGATTGGTCAACAAAACCAGTTGCTAAAAGAGCATAATAACCTGTATTATTATTTGAGATCCATATCTAACCTCCACAATTCTAAGAAAGCGACAGACTCGATCTTATATAAACATATATAGCTACCACATGTTGCACTTGAGAACCCATTTGTTAGACAACATAGGGAAATATTTCCTGTATGTAGAGTCAGAAAAATAATAACGATAAGGGTTGTTTGTTTAGTTTCGAGTAGGGCAAACGAGAATAAACTCAAATTGACCAGGCAGCCCACAGGATACTGTTGCGCAATTTGTTCGAAAGAGTCACCGCGGCCCTGGAACGCAAAGGGCATTAGGAGGAACACGGATGGGTTTTTAGTCAGTAAAAGTCTGACACTCCCTTCCACTCCGCCCAGAGCAGAAGGAGTAATTTGATAATTTCGCATCCAAAAAAGAAAAAAGGGGACAGGTCCTCTATTTGACGCAGATTTATTAAATTTGTGCAAAAGAATCGGTTGATTTTGGTAACTGTATTTTAGCAGTATCGCATAACTTATACAATATTTGATGCGATATTGTGATAAGAATATCGAAATGATTAAACCCGGTTTCTGTTTCGATCGTTAATAAAACGCAAGTGAAGTGATGCGATTGGCTTTTGAAAACTCATTCAACCAATTACAGCAAGATAACGCTCATTTGACAGTTTGACACTATAATTTTGTGATAGTTTTCGTTAACTGGGTCCAAGTGTCTAGAAGAATCATTGATTCTATTGAAGACAATTTGTTTCAATAATTTTGTAATAATTTGACGTGACAACGTCTAATAAATCGATGAACGCCGGCTGCACGCACGAAAAAGGATGACTCATTGTAACGTTACACTCATTGTAACGTTACACTCATTGTAACGTTACGCTCATTGTAACGTTACGATCATTTCATGAATGTTTTGTTATGAAGTTGTCACGTTAAACTGTCGTCCGTAAACCGACTTTATAGACAACCAATTTTTATTCGAGATACAGGGCCTAAATGTCTAGATGAATAATTGATTCTATTGAAGAAGAATTCGTTTGAGATAAATATTTGATGTACATTATTGTCTCAAGAAATAAGGATCGATGTGTTATTTTTTTTAAACTAACTTAAACAATATCAAGTACAATAAACTGCATTTGAAATAACCTAGCCATTCAACCAAGTTTGCAATTTCCCATTCACAAACATTTAAAAACGTAACAAAAACCTGTTCTTTTAACACAATCCCATTTAAAAAGAACTGCAGTCCAATTTAAGCGTCCCATTCCTAATGCAAGTCGGACATTGGTATGTAAATGTGCGGAGCCTGTCGGGAGGACACCGGACAGTGTTGTCGCCGAGATTTTAGCAAATATTACCTCGCCTGCTATACCTAGGCGACAAATGTATGTGCTGGACGATTACATTTGCTGTTAATACAACTGGATGACTGTGAATTTGGATATGTTGCAAGAGAGAAAGGGTGGCTGAAGTTCAAGAGTAGGGTGATTTTTTTTTCAAAGAAAGCGTCGCTCGACTCTCTTTCTTCTGTATCGAGGGTGCGTTTACATACATTCAATCTCACATAAACAAACAGCCAGACCCGGAACAACTATCTGTAGGTCATACAAATATTTGTTCCATGCGGGAATCGAACCCGCGACACGCAGCGCAGCAGCCAATCGTTCGACCACTGCGCCAACCGTGAAAACCTTAGCAGAAGCGGGAGGCCTTACATCCTGTACTTATGAGCCGACTTAAAAAGAGACACTTAGAAAACAACACCACATTATAGAGTGAAAAAACTGTTTTTTTTTGTTAGCAATGCCTTCGGGCCGCGCTGTGCACAAATATTTGAATATTGGCTGATCGCCTATATAATATTGTAATTTGGATCTGCGACAAAGAGTTCTATGCAATGACATTAAAAAGTAAAAACCAAGTTTCGACTTAAATAAATAATTTTCTATTTAGTTCTACATTGAGAAACCTTGTAGCCCCCATATGAACATGGAAACGCTAATACCAATTTGGACGCCAATAAAACACAGCAAAGCAGACACAAATACAGCTGCAAAATAAACAAGAAATTCGGAAATTTGCAGGAGAAATCATACGTATCCACCCCTAAAGCATGCCATGATTTGACAGCAAATATGGCGACAGCAACTTTGTTTACAGAAAATTACACAGAGTGACAAAATTAAATACATCTCATGTTGGTAAACTGGACATTTGCTGGAACCTGAGGCGGTCCTAATGTACGCTGTTGATATAGTCCATCAGCGTTTGAGAGTCCAGCAAATACGGTGTCACTGTATTCGTGGAGGGTTGGAGCTTCCAACGAGTTTACAGCGTTCTATTATAGTTGATGTATACTGTTTGATTTGATGAGAGTGAATCTGTTCACACTCTTTTTATTAACTTGCTCCGTTAGTATGTGTCCGGTAACAAATCAGTAAATTGTTCAAGCACTTCCTGTCATCCGAATTAGCTCAAACGAACTTAGGTATATTTCTTTGGAGACAGTGCAATGCAATTTACTTCTTTTCTTTGATCTTTCAATCAATAAACTATATTTCTTTTGCTGGTTTGATTGAGTATCGCGATACGACGAATGAGCCTTTATTCATGTTTTTAAAATTAAACTTGGCAATAAATGAAGAAAGGCAGGCCAAGGACCACCATTGCCATGATAAACCGTAAAAACTCTTGTTGCTTGTACTAAGATTAAAGCCGGGACCTACTTACAGCAGGCTGCTGTATTCAAAAAGGGAATTCTAGTTTAGCTTTAAATCTCCTGTTCAAAGTCCTAAAAGCGCACGTGCCGTACGTGCAAATATTATGATGATAGGTAGGAAACACTTCTGAATAGTACACCAGCCGTCGGCACTTCGTCGGCATCCGTAATGTGCATCATTTCGGCGTATTCACATGCTAATGCCGACTGTGCGCTGAAGCGCTGAGGCCGCTGACAAATATCGCTTCCTACGCTTTTATGTACGATTTTGTGAGTGTTGCGACTCTACTTAAAGTGTTTTTTGTGCTGAGTAGTTTTTGAGTAAAGTATTTATATGAATGAGGTGATTATTGAAAGATGCTTGAGGAGTGTTAGCAAAGATTGCCAGTATGGAATAGGTTACATTCTACTTGTCTGTCTTTGCGATACAAGCCTTGCAATACCACTGAAAACGTTACATGCATATGTCACCGGAAAATTGCAGACTCCGTTAGATTACAATAAATCTTTATTAGATTAAAATGTCTCGATACATTATGAAAAAATCGTTTTATATAAAATAAATCCCATTTAAATTCAATAGTTTCCAATCTGTGTCTTGTAAAGAAAAAATAGTTTTACGCGATATTTTACAATCTTACGGCGTTTGCAATTTTCCGGTGACATTACAAACCTGAAAAAGGGGTCATTGATGTACCTACTAAACCGGTTTTTTTTCGATGTTGGTCTCACAGTAAGAGTTGTTCATAATTATGAGTAGGTACAAGACCAATTATCAGGTTTGCATTATTTCCGTCACATTCTGTATTTCAAAAATAAAATTATACTATGCTGATCAGCTAAGAATTAGTTTATATCCATTCAAGTGTCAATAATCAAATCAAGCCGGCCCACAGCTTAGCATTTTACATTTAACGAAGTACGAATTATATTACCTACATGCCTTCTTTAAACCAACACACGCTTACGTAAAACTACACCCCACTATTCCCAAGTATAGGCCAGTAATGAGCTAGCCAGTGAATAGGCAAGTAGTCTAGTACAGCTAGTTACACAAAGTACTTACTGTCTTCTCCAGCGCATGGCATGCCCGGCGCGGCTGGCACATTGGGAAAAACTGAAACAAACAGACAATATCATTAGAAAACAGCACGAAATTACACGAAAAATAAGAAAACGAGAAATAGGGAGGGAATACTATTTCTAATTCTCTCTCTTTTGTTTATTTGTTGAAACGAAATTGCATTGCTTTTGGAGAAATAAGCTATGGCGGGCGTCCGCGGCTCTCGTTGTTGCCGACAGCGACAGTGCGACCTTGCGACAACGGCGCGACATTGTCATGTTCCGCAGCCGCAATAGCGCCTAACTACATTATTTGCTGAATTCTCTCTCTAGAGGTTTGTTCTTGTTTGATATAACTTGTAGTAAATATGTTTTGAAGATGAACTGTCTTTGTCGAAGTGATTTATAATGGTTGGTCACATCCGACAGTATAATATGTTGAAGTTGTTTAATTTATACTTGCTTTAAGTTGATTAATGATAGTCTGAAATGTATGGAAAAAGGTTTTTATCGTTTGGGGAAGAAACGCGACCATCGTGTGTGGAGCGCGAATTCCAAATTTCAGATTTTTTTATGTCCTCCCTAGGAAAATAGGAACATAAACATTGAAAAAACCGGCCAAGTGTCAGTCAGACTAGGACACAAAGGGTTCCGTATTATAAACCGAACAAGTTTTTTGTATGACCCTCATACAAGAAACGTGTTCGAATATTTTTATTATTTTTTGTCCATTACGGTTCATGAGATACAGCCTGCTGTTAGACAGACGGACCGCGGAGGTTTAGTAATAAATAAGGTTCCCTTGGTTACCTCTCAGGTACGGAATCCTAAAAACTGTTTACGTTTTGATTTGAACGAACCTCTCTTTTATTTATCAACAAATCCAACATTCCCACTCACTAAATAAACAAGATAGCACTCAGGTCATTCTCTAAGTTAGTGTACTTGGCAATTGTCTGACCGCCGAGATAGAGTCCAGATTTATGACAACATCAAGTGCCTAGTTGTCTCACAGTAACATTTTATCGCACACACGGGGGGCGCAGTGTGGCGAGCTGCTAGTGCTACAATAAAATAGAATATTAACACACGCTGAGATATTGTTCGTCGTCGAGTTTGTGAGGAGTCGCCTTGTGTAATGTAAGGAGACAAATAATTATATACATTACTTGCGGACGTCACGCGGTTTCACCTGCGTAGTTGCCGTTCCCGTGGGAGTACGGGCATAAAATATAGCCTATGTTACTCGCTGATAATGTAGCTATCCATTGCTGAAAGAATTTTTCAAATTGGTCCAGTAGTTTTTAAGTTTATTCGTTACATACAAAAATACAAATCTTTCCTCTTTATGATATTAGTATAGAAGTATGGATAATATATATATATTTATTATATTATATAGATACGCTTGTCACCATAGTTGATTTCGTTAAGTCACATTTTAAACGACCCCTAATAGTATTTTACCCTTTCTTAATGTGGAAAATTTAATTATGTCTTTACTTAAAAAAATTAAGTATCTATTAATACATAATTAAGAATTTATAGCTAAAAAGTTTTTCATTTATATACCTACTGATGTATGTCTACTCTGTGGCAACCAAATATTTTTTTATTTCATTCCAGAAATTATAGATGTATGGAATTGACAGCGCTAGAGAAATGTGATCTATTCCAAATATTTTGACAATTGGCAAAAAAATCACGTTTGTTATATGGGAGGATTTTATTGTTTTTTAGTATTTGTTGTTATAACGGCAACAGAAATACATCATCTGTGAAAATTTCAACGGCTACTATCACGGTGCATGAGATACAGCCTGGTGTTAGACGGACAACGAAGTCTTAGTAATAGGGTCCCGTTTTATCCTTTGGGTACGGAACCCAAAAAAAATAACAGGCTTTCAAGTACAAGTAGATAGGTAGGTAGTAAGTGGTAGTAGTAGTGTCGATTACGCCAGTAAAGGCAACGCAACAACACATACCTACGCCAGTATATCTATCAGGTTTACATTTTGATTAGTACCTACTCTTAAAATGATTGAAAGACCATTCATACTGCCATCAAATCTTTCATATCCCCAAACGTCCCAAACGGGCATTATCGATGAAGTTCCAATTTTGTCGTCATAAAAGAGAGCTACCGTCCGATACGACAATAGCCTCCTTTGTTTTCATCCGAATAAAGAGCGGGAAAAAGCCGATGGCACCAAACAAGTTCGGCTTCATTCGGACCTACGTGAAAACCTTGCAAGCGGGTATTTGGAAATTCGGACACCTCGTTCGGAAATTCGAGACCTAATGTTTGCGGAATTCGAGTTTCGAAGTGTGGCATGAAAGCCGGGGGAGCCGTGTTTCGCTGGTTTTTGTGTTTTGAGGGTCGTCAAAACTCATGTATCAAGGGCTTGCCTACGAGCTGCAAATTGGACACGTGCGAAGTTCGATTGGAATGTATTGCTGTTTTTTTACCGGTTTAACGGGAGGCCTTTCCGTTGGATGTATGTTGGCATTGATAAAACACTGTTCATTTATGAATTTTTGTTCGAATGAAGCCACCAAACTGAATCGAGTATGTAGGTATATGCAAGTCAATATCAACGACTGTGACACTTTGAATATAGGAGCTTTTCAACCAAATTAAACCAATTTGGTTGAACCGTATACCTGCGTGTTTCAAAGAACTAGATCATACACTTTTTGGCAAGAACAAGTTATCGATCTAGATTTTTTTAGGTTAAGTTTCAAATAATATTCCGTTATGTAATTTATTTGATAAAGGGTAGAATTGCATGACAAGCTAGCCGGATATGGCGTGTGTATCCGCAGCGGACATGTCACTGAGAGCAAAGTTAGTGACAGTCGCGCGGGCAACACCGGACGTTACGTCACGCGGACTTCCGGTCATTGTGTGGACTACTTACAGCAGATAGAAGGGGTAAATATGATATATGGCGTTGATCATAGATACAACGTGTGATATATTTTATTTGTGGGATATTCATAAAAGCAAAAATAAGAAGGTATTTTTAGTAAGTCAGTGATAGCATGACGGGTGGACAGAATGGAAGAAAACGAGACGGACTCTCACACGAAGGGTTCCGTACCATAACTCGAAAAAAATGGTTGTCTGTAAAGTCGGTTTACAGACGATAGTTTAAAGTGACAACGTCATAACAAAACATTTATGAAATGATCGTAACGTTACAATGAGCGTAATGTTACAATGAGTCATCCTTTTTCGTGCGTTCATCGATTTATTCGACGCTGTCACGTCAAAAAAGTTTTATTAATTGTTGTTATAGTGGCAATAGAAATGACACTGTTAAACGGTGAAATTTCAACTGTCTACCTATTAGGTTTCTTGAGATTAAGCCCGCTGACAGACAGACGGGCGGACAGCGGAGGCTTAGTAATAGGGTTCGTTGGTTATCCTTCGGGTACGGAACCATAAAAACGTGTTGCGCCGACCGTAAGTAATATGGTATGATGATGATAGTAAGTCATTAGTCGAGTGCCTACAATAAATAAAACGAAAATAGAATTTATAAAAATAAACTGTTTAGAAATAGATAGGTATAAATAAGTAAAAAGCTGCCGTAGTTTATGTGATTTAAGAACCGCTATTTCTTTTCGGGACAGATATTGTTTTAGTTCACCTTAAGTAGCTTTGCCTTTGAATTATCTACATTTAGAAATCAACAGTTAGATTAATTTAACCACAGTATAGGAAAGATCAGAAATACTCAGAAACTCTAGATAAGCATAGATAAGATTATGTTTCTGGTATTGACATTACACGTTATCGATGATTCAATGTTTATAGAGATTATTGTTCTTGGCCAATCGTCGTTTCATGATAGAGTAAAAAATATCGTCAGTTTTCTTGGACAGTCAGTGTCACGACACCTTGCTGGTTAATGAATATTTTTTCATAATAGCAAACCAACGTCGGTCGTATAAACAAAAACACACAAATGCGAATCATACTCGCTCACCGCGGGTTTCGTACATACTCGTATGTAGACAGTTGCTTTTTTTAGTGCCAGGGGACCGTAGACCTTCTGCCAGGGTTGCGGAATTTGTTCGAAAGAGTCACCTACTGACCGTAGACCTACGTATTTCATCAGACAGGGCTGACAGACAGACAGACAGACGGATGGAAGGACAACGAAATTATCCCACAAGAGTTCGAGAGGTACGGTACCTTAAAAAAATAAAGCCATCTTACTTTCGGTTACACAGGTGCCGCCAAAAAGAGTTTGTCAAAAAATGAGTAAAACCCAGTGCCAACACCAAGATATATTTTACACAAGCGGGAAGTCCTGCCTTTCTCAACCAACCACGCAAGTTAGGCGTTGTAGTTGGAATATTCACATGTGGGACCACCACATGTGAATATTCCAACTACAGCGCCACACTCGCTCATAAATCACCACGAAAACTTTGAAGACAGGCAACACTACTTTATTATTAAACTTCGTATCTCGCTACACACTTAAACTCTGAAACACTGCACAAGTTTTGGTGAGCAAGTACACAAGGAACTTTAAATTTATCCATTTTGTAGACAAGGAAAAAACAAGGGAGCCAAGGCTTATTACAATTTTGCGGTTCATTTATGTCTAGACTTGTTTGGGTGATTCAACCAAACGTTTGGTGAAAGTGGATGGATTTGGTTGAACCGTGTTATGTTGTCATTGTCCATACTATTATTATGTCTGTTTGTTAGCTTTTCAATAACGGATTTAGATGAAATTGGACCATGGATAGACCATGTCCTGGAGGAATAGGAGATATGCTTTTGATCCCGGGAGTGTGTTCCTTTGGGAAAAATAATAAGCGTTTAGTATGTGTCAGTCCATCCATATCAGCCGATAGACATCCACTGCACATACACATGCATGGGCATGCTACATAGGCCTCCCCCAACGGGGGGTTTGCCATAATCCCCACACTTGGCAGACGGGTTGGTGATCGCAGTGTAGCTGTTGCAATGCAACAATGCACACAAGCACAAAGAATGCTGCTGCCGATTCTCTGGTGAGTCCCTTAGTCGCAATTTAAGATGTTAACTTTGCATGGCTAACTTTCTAATATTGCACTGAGTTTGAGTAAACAAATGCGGAGACTGAAAATTAATCCATTTGTGGGCAGAAGAAAAACAAGTCCAGACGACTTGGGACGCAATTACGTTGAAATGCAAAGTTGTATGTCTTTTTGTAGCCGTCTGACAAGTAGTCTGTGCCTAAAATCGAAGCGTTATATTTTGTGTTTTAGTTATTTGGACTTTGGTGCATTTTATCTTCGTATTTTTTAATTGATTTGATAAAATAAAAAATACGTTTCCAATATATTTCGAAAATCTAACTGACGGACTAAATATAATCATATTTTTTTAACCCTATTGTTATTTTGTAGTCTAAAAGCGCATAAAATGTCTCAGTAAAGTGAAGTTGACTTTAGTACTTTTTCGAGTGCCATACCCGAAGGGTAGACAACGGAACTTTGAGCTAAGCTTCCGCGGTCTGTTGCGGAATTATTTGAAAGAGTTACCCAGGAACACATAGGGAATGTGGGAACACGGGTGGGTTTTAGTCAGTAAGAGTCTGACACTCCCTTACGCTCCGCCCAGAGCGGGACGAGGAATTTGATAACTTACCATCCAAAAAAAATTCCACGGTCTGTCTATCTCTTAGCTGGCTATATCTCATGAACCAAATGAAAAGTATTTTACGTGGAGGACCTGTATAAAATATATATTTTGGTCCTCAATACATAAATGATTGTACAGGACTAGCAATTAGCTAACGATGATGATTCATTATTCAATAGTTTTATGTCACATATCAGCCACTCCACTCTTGCATATTTTACCTATTTAGTCCATTTATTAATACTTTAGATAACATTCATATTTAATAACGGTTTTGTTTACCACTTGCTTGCCAGTGAATCAAATAGTAAATCAAGAACCCTGTAGAAGAAGAATACATTTCTAGGATTTTGAGTTAGAAGTACACATTTAATTCTTGTCATCATTTGTTAAGAGCGTTTACGGCGTCCGACATATCATACAAACTTTCAAGTCATTATTGAATGAACCAATTTTCATGAATCTTCATTCGCATAAGCAGGATACATAGATCTAAAAAGTTTTCAAAGAACATTCTCGAAAAATAATGTTATAGCTAAATTCTTCATAAAACTTCTATTTTCCATAAAGACATGTCCAATTTTTTTTTAAATAAGATATTTCTAAACCCTCACAATACGCCATTTCATTTGGTACGTCACAGGGTGCAATTAGAAAACTCTTTTGTCAAGTTTTCTAGTTTTCCCCCCAAAAAGTGACACCAAATTCAAAATCGATTGTGACAGACGGATAGACAGACAGACAAGCGAGTGATCCTATAAGGGTTCCGTCTTTCCATAGAGGTTCGGAACCCTAAAAATAGGAGAGTTGCTGTTAAGATTTTAAACTAAGACCTGCATACAAAGATCTTAGGAAAGATACAGTCGAGGCGTAGGTTCCAAACAGTTAAACTGATAAATGGGGACCAACGGCTTAACGTGCTTTCCGAGGCACGGAGGAGTCTCGGTATGTTGAGATGGTCACCCATCCACAGATCGACCTTGGCAAGCGTTGCTTAACCTTGAGGATCGACCCGTGCGGCTGTTATTATTTAGCCACGAGCTCCGCTTCCGCTTCAATAATATACCGCTTCTAAATTAAACTCAATATTTCTGTAGATCTAAAAATAATAAAGAAAGAAAGTGTTTTGTTGCGTCAAGTAAATAACTGCCTATCTACGTATAAAATTAATAATAATCTTCACAAAAGAATCAGTTGGGGAAAATTTTTGATCGTTGCTTTAATTAAGAAGATATTTGGAAATATTGTCTGTAATATTTGTTATTTTAACTTCATCTTAATCATTTATTTATTTAAGGTACTTTGTTTCGCCCCAATTCGACACTTAGAAACACTTCTCTCTTTTCATTCTCTATAAAATAAATCTAATTACATAGGTAGAGCAAAAACCTTCGTCAAAGCCAACGCGGAAATATAAAAACCTATTGTTTAAAATTAATTCAGTGCCATGCTTTATTACTTCAAACATTACACAAAGCGTTGAAAACAATCTCGACTGCACTTAATAAAGTGACTCCACTTATTACCACGACAGAGAAACTCAACAAACAAGTCTAATGCAATTTAATTTCGTAAATAATTTAGCTGGTAACGTGAAATAAAGAAAGAAAAAAGAGAGTAAATAAAGAAATAAAGGAGACAAAGGCCTGGACGGCGTCAAAACCAATCTTGTTGGTGGCGGGTCGAAAGAAAAACACGGGGAACGCTGGATCCACTTGACGGGACCAACTATTGTGGTGTTTTCACTCCAATTCGATTTCTTTGTACAAGACAATTACTCGTCGCGTTCAATTGTTTTTCTCGGACAATGGCGGCGAACTTGTCGGGTTTAGAGGATCTGACATATTGCCTTGAATGGACGTAGAAGCCGAGTTTGTTACTGAAATATAGGGAATTATAACAGTTTATAGAAGAAAATTATATTAAAAAAAAGGATTGTGTGGTTTTATGATACCACGGTAAAAGTGAAACTTTTTTTCACATTATAGATATTTTAACTAAAAATTTTCGGAATAATATTCCTAAGGGTATAAAAAAACACTGACAAAAACAAACAAATTAGCGTGGAGCACTGGCACAAATGAGTAATAGTCTATACACTACACGGTCAGCTGATGGAACTGTAGACGCCGCCATATTGGCCTCGGCTGCTCTGACGAGCGCCTTTCACTTTATCCCTACTCCGCGGCCAACCGTCACGCGACATGCGATACACAGACCAAAAAATTTGAGACGATGTAATAAAAGTTTCACTTTAAAAATTGGTTGTCTGTAAAGTCGGTTTACGGACGATAGTTTAACGTGACAACGTCATAACAAAACATTGATCAAACGATCGTAACGTTACAATGAGCGTAACGTTACAATGAGTCATCCTTTTTCGTGCGTGCAGCGTTCATCGATTTATTAGACGTTGTCACGTCAAAAATTTAAGGAATAATTAGTGCGGTTGCACATACGAAATATCGACAATGTTACCGTGACTAAGAACGCTGAAAGTTATGCGTCTCAAAACTTGAATAAGTACGAATTTCGTGCATCCTACGGTGGTACTTATAGGAAGGAGTCTTTCACGAAGTATTGTTTCACTTTTTCGTAAACAAAATAACTGTTTCTTCTATTAATGGAGCTAAATTGAACGTGGTCCGAGAAATGCTGTCCGTATTTTATAACAATAATCAGATTGATTCCGTCCAATTCATAGTATTTTATCCGTGGTATACCTATAGACCTATACTCCGCGTCAGCCAATCAGAAGTGCGAGTTAGCAAAGCGCTTAAGCCTAGTTTTCGAGAGATATTTCCGTTGAGTTGTAACTTAGTTTTCCGGTACGAGTTTAAGCTGTGCTTCTAACTTAAGTAAGGACTAGGGGCTTATAGTTATTTTGGTTTTAACATGAAAGGGAACGTATTTCTTTTTAACGTAGGCTTTGATTATATTAGGAGGGATAGAGAGAAATAAAGTATGTAAGTTAAGACTTTATTTGATTACTTCACACTTCTATAGTTAAAATAGTTTTCAGTTGGTATGTATGTACCGGTTTTTTATTATTATTTTTATATGAGTATATATTTATAATTGTTGCATATTTACCCATATTTATTCTTCTTTCTTTTATATATGCTCCGTGAGTGTATCCGTGGCACCACTGACTGGCCCTATCAGAATACCAGCGCTGCGTTATTTATTTTTTAGATATCGCAGCATAAGCTGAGACCATTTTGGGACCATTTTGGCCTCGCAGAGATAATTATTTTATTATATAATTATCCGTTTGTTACATTATATTACTGTTTAGTTATTAATTTTATTTTACTGTTTTGTCTGTCTTGTGCGAGTCCCAAATAAACGTTTTTCTTTCTTTCAGTTTAGTTAGCATTTTGAACGCCAGAGCATAAACGCATCGGCATGCCCCCGACGCCAAGCCACAAATTCGCCGTACTTTCTGTCACATATTTGTGACGTTTGACGTACAGGGCACGCGCTTGCTTGTCGTGTATACGTGACAATAGCGTACATTTGTAAACACAGTAACAGTGCATACTAACACAGTCGTAAGTTTTACCAACCATTTTTAAGTCTTGGATACTCGAAATTCCATATTTTTTTCGTGATAGAATAAAAAGAACATCGTCATCTGCCTAGCCTTTTCCCAATTATATTGGGGTCGGCTTCCAGTCAAACCAGATTCAGCTGAGTACCAGTATTTTACGTGGAGCGGTTGCCTACCTGACCTCTACAACCCATTGACTGGGTAATATGGTACTCCTTAGTAAGACTGGTGGCATATTTTCTAGCTTCTAACTATCTGTAACGACTGCCAAAGATAGAGAAGAATGACAGCCGGGACCAACGTCTTAACGTAGTTTCCGAGGCAGGGAGGAGTCTCGGTCACCCATCCACAGACCAACCTCAGCAAGCGTTGCTTAACCTTGACGATCGACCCGTGCGGCTGTTGTTATTTAGCCACGAGCTCCGAGAATAAAAAGAACATACCAATCTTAATTAACCATGCCTATGTATTGAAAGTTTCTTAGTCATCTGAGGTTTTCAACATTCACCAAGATTTTATTAGATTAGTATTTTATGAACTAAAGTTAAAGAGAAATCTTAGCCGAAAGCCTATTTATTGTTTATGAGAAAAAACACTGTTTACAAAGCAAGGTAAGGTTGGTCCTAAGATACGCGCGAATGTTTTATTCTGTTGAAGTATTGACCGACCTTAGCGATTCTTTATTTATATTTTCATTTAGTGCGAGTAATGAAAGTTTTTTTTTAATATCGCCTTGCATCGTTATTGCGAAGAATGAAATGAGTCTGAAGTGCCAGAGGTTTGCCATTCCGACGATATAATGACGTGGGGTATATTGAAGTTTTCTGAAAAATAGAGGGAATGCAGGTTCATTTATTAGATTTGAAATAGACTTATTGGAATTTCTTAGTGTTAGGAATTTAGTTATTTGAAAGTGGTAAAAATAGTTTTCTAGTTTCCCCCTCTTTATTAAAGTCTTCCAGTTTCTCTATTATAATCTCTTCCTTCTGTAGCGAAAATGAATGTTTTGTAATAACGACCAATTCTTGTATATATGTATATATAATCTGAATCTCGGAAACGGCTCCAACGATTTTCATGAAATTTAGTATGGTTTCGGGGGCGATAAATCGATCTAGCTAGGTATCATTTTTAAAAAACGCCTACCAAAAACAAAAACGAGCAAAGCTCGGTCATCCAGGTACTATACCTTATTGGAGATGTTCTTTATAAAATACAGGTGCGTGCGTGGATGACCAGATGTAATGCAAAAGAAGTATGCGAGGATCACAGAAGTTAGTCTTTTGTAGTTTCTACCTACCTCCTTTTGGGAAAAACCGTGAGTTTATTTATGTAATATCTTCCCTTTCGTTAATATCTAATCAACCAACTTAATCCCTTATCCATTTCCCCACAATTCAATAAACACAAGTTATTCAGGAAGCCTACGTACAAACGTTCGAGAACATTCCTGAACTGTTGGTATAACTTGATCCCTGTGACAAGACAAGAATGATGCCTTTAGTAAGGATTGTTGGCGAAATTAGATGTGGATTGGTCTTGTGGTTGTTTGTTTGTTGTTTTAACTTTAGCCTGTAAATAAAGGCGATTACTGAAGCGATGATTTGGTTCAGAGACAAGTTTTTACGAAAGCTACAATTAAATTACAATTCTAGTTTCCCTGACAGTCATCGTACGGCCTGTACTGCTGAGTTTAAAAACATGACATTGTGCACTTGTTCTTTTTATAACAAAAGTAAACTCGTTCACGGTGTAAGGAAGGGTTTTTAAAAGGGGTTTAGTGAGAGATGATGATACAAACTGTATGGAAGTTCGCATTTTTTCAATCGGGCTGCCAAGTAGTCTAAAATAATAATGTGGAACTAGTAATACCAAATTCAACATTAGTTCCGTTATTTTCAGATTTACTTACTTTATACCTACTCATACTTTTGTTATTTTTTATTTATTATATAGTTTTTAACTAATATAATTTTAGAACTACTAACACTATCGGATAGGGTTTAGTTTAAGAAAAATAAATTTATGTATGTAGGAGTGTCGTTTTGTGGCAATTAAATAAGTACTTTTT
The DNA here is from genome assembly GCA_002192655.3 of Mamestra configurata. Classification (NCBI taxonomy): domain Eukaryota; kingdom Metazoa; phylum Arthropoda; class Insecta; order Lepidoptera; family Noctuidae; genus Mamestra; species Mamestra configurata. The sequence continues at coordinate 99,063 of NDFZ01005364.1, read as the reverse complement.
CTCTCTTTCTTTCCAAAACAGTAGTTCAATCATGGAACTGTTAATAGTACTAGTGGCATCGAAGCATTTTTTTTTTTGCATTTCTAAAGCCTTTATTTTATTTGTTGCAATTATTTTTTCATTAGCAAGAATTTATCGCGACATTTTTCTTTACAGTACTTTTGGTTCTTAAGGTATTTTTTCTTAGTACATTAAGTTGAATTGAAGTAAAGTAAAGGAAAGTAGTGTCTCTACTACTTCAACTTTGTAAGTGCATGGTTAAACTAACTCCGCTTATTTCGACAAGCAAACTTAACGAAACTGTCAGGTATGCTACCTACAAACGGGATGAATAAATGAGAGCAAGCCAGCCACAAGACAGGGCTATCAAATATTCAAGCTATTGCTCCTGCAACTTACATGCGTACCTACGTATCCACGTGTTGTGTTTCAGGCCATTTACAGCCGTGTTCTCTCAAGGTCGAGCTAAGGGCGTGAGTGGAGCGTTTGAAGCTGTTTGAATATATTTTTGGGACTTTTTCAAAATGTTGAGTACATGGAGTGCCTAAAATAAGAATGTGGTACTAGTGATAACAAATTTAACACTAGTTCCATTATTTCCAGATTAAAAAAAAATGGAGCTTGTGATTAAAAAAAGACATCAGTAGTTCCATCACGGAACTGTTAATGGTACTAGTGGCAACGAAGCGCGATCTTTAGTTTTGGCCCAACCCCCTTGGAATAAATCGTGATTTTTAAACCGACTTCAAAAATGGAGGAGGTTCAATATTCGTCTTTATGGATATTACGTTGCGAGGAGTTATATTTTTACTTTCTTACAAATTTCTGTCGATATTGCACATACATAAGGCAAGGCGAGGCGAGATTTTCATGACTAAAAAAGTGCATGGACAACTTTATACAGCAGAAAAAGCGATTTAACTACAAACTGCATTTACATAGGTACACATCAACCATTCTCGTAACTTCCGAACATGAAAAATAAATGAAAGAACCGCTTCCAATTTAAATAAAACAATAAACAAAATGGACGTTAAAGAAGCACAGCGGAAGAGCGAGTGCATCCACTGTCCAGTGAATCAAGCTGAAATTACAGCTTCCAATGACAGTCTGCCTGTTATTACTTCTGTGTGCAGTTACTGCTGTAAATACTTGTAAAAGACGGATTGAAATTGAATTATTATTGTTGTCAGGATCCCAACTTTTACCAAACATCCTAATTGTTACGTTGTAAGGGGCTTTGATTTCCTATAGAATTCCATTTTTCAGTTCGTATTGTAAGAAAGAAAGAAAACGAGTTTATTTGCGACAAATTAACAATATTTAGTTGTATATAAAAACAAATGAACCTCAGTGCCTTGGCCAATATTTATACCAAAAAATAAAATAAACTAAATTACAAAAGTCATGATGCAAGTTGAGAAGATATGCGTCACATTCGCGCAAAACGCCCATCGCTCAGCATAATGCTGGAACTCGTGTGCGAGACAGAGCCACAGTTATATTATTATTGTTGTTTACTGTTGTTGTTTATAGTTGTAGTGAACGTTATCTCAATCTATGAGTCTTACTACAAACAAAAACAGAGCTTTTAAAGTTAGTATTTCATAACTCTCAGCTCTGACTGACTGGTTGCGGAATTTGTTCGAAAGAGTCACCGCGGTCCTGGAACGCAAAGGGCTTTAGAAGGAACACGGATGGGTTTTAGTCAGTAAGAGTCTAACACGCCCTTCCGCTCCACCCAGAGCAGAAGAAGTCATTTGATGATTTCCCATAATTAAAAAAAAAGAACCGAAAAATTACAGATATCAAATTTTGATGTGTAAAATAGTATTCTAAATGTTCTGTTGACAATTTATCGAGAGTTTACAATCTCTCAAGTTATTTTATAATCTTACGGAGTTTGCCATTTTCCGGTGACATATATATGATTCAACTAACAAGATTTACGTGGGTATTGTTACATTTGTGTTAAGGTATTTACTTTTGTACAGGTTCGGTACGGACTGGATATGTTTTGTCCAAAGGCTGAATGAAGCCTTTGACAGGCTACAGCTTCTTGCGAGCGGAATTGTACTGCGGGTTTTCTTGCAAGACCCAAGGCACTGAGGTTCAATCGTTTTTATGTACAACTAAATATTGTGAGCTGTATTTGCTTCGTAGAAATATATTATGCTTGCTTCCAGAGTAGGGACGACATGTCCCTTTGACAGACTTTACTAAGAAATTACAATATTAATTATTTATTACACACGGGTTATTTTTTTTAAATGAAATGTGAATTTAATTTAGTTTAAGCTTGAATGTTTTAGTGTTTTTTTCTTTCATTTTTTGGTAGCTGTGTTGTGTTTTTCACTTTCATTCCAATCTGGTTTTTCGAAATGATGACTGTTAATTGGCTGTCAGTCTCACATACAATTTTTTATGTTTGTTTTAGATGTCATATGTCATATCCATAATTGGTAAATAAATAAATACAGTTTTGTCCACAGTGTTCATTTCAAAGGACTATCTAGAAAGAGAGAAGTTAGTTATCATTCTACTTTAATCCATCTCAGTTTAAAAATAAAAAGGAGATTTATACGCTGTTGAAAATGAATAAAGCAGACGTCATGGAAACTGCATGTTTTTCGGGATACAAACAAATGGCATTAAACATTAGAGTAGCTCTCAGTGAAAAAACTTTCGTAACTGGAGTTCAGTATTATCAGAGATTACATTTTACTTAGTTTAGCTCGTGGCTAAATAAAACAGCCGCACGGGTCGATCTTCAAGGTTAAGCAACGCTTGCCGAGGTTGATTTGTGGATGGGTGACCATCTTAACATACCGAGACTCATCCGTGCCTCGGAGAGCACGTTAAGCCGTTGGTCTTGGCTGTTATTTGTAGATCTTTGGCAGTCGTTACGGATAGTCAGAAGCCAGAAAATCTGACGCCAGTCTTACCAAGGAGTACCGTGTTACCCAGTTAATGGGTTGTGGAGGTCTGGTAGGCAACCGCTCCACGTAAAATACTGGTATTCAGCTGAATCCGGTTTGACTGGAAGCCGACCCCAATATCATTGGGAAAAGGCTAGGCAGATGATGACACTTTATTATGTTAAAAAATCTATGTTCATCTATGTTAAAAAAATATAAACAATCAAACTCGACCCATTACAACATTCGTTAAGATGAAAATGTTACATCACTATTACCACAAACTAAAACTATATGAAAAAGATAATAAACTATTTCTTTACTTAACTAGTGCGGTATCAACTTTTATAACCATACTTTTTGGAGTCTTAAATCCCGGAAGAATCCTCTACCTATTACATATAAACTTTCATACGATAAGAAAAGTGCTACGTTTTATTTGTACGGTCAGAAAAACAAGGTAAGGCTCCGTTCACACTAACAGACGGGAGTCGATAACATCAGGAGAAATGGAGGAGGAAGTAAATGATCGATTAGTTTGCTAACAGTACTGAAGATGGTAGTATTAAATGAAGGGCAAGGATTTTCATCGTGCAGTAATTCTGGTGCTTTTTGCAAAAAATAAGTTTAAAAAAAACTCGAGGTTTGGTCTTATTTATTTTATACTAACTTGTTGGTAGATATATTTTCGAGCCGTTTGGGGTTGAAACTCTCGGGTCTTGGGGTCCGAGTGCACATAACTTATTTAAAGATCTCTAAAGGCGCTTAGTTGACACTTCACGTGACCCAAGGGCTGGCTTTCCTTGGTCAAAGAATAAGCATTGCCATACAACGTGGCAATGCCGCCAGTCTTTTGGGTACACTTCCAGTCGACAGCGATGCGGATGAATTTTTTGACGCCATATTTTAGGGTTTATTTAGTTAGGAGATTTTATTTTTATTGCTAGTGTATATAGTTAGTTAAGTATTTATGGAATAAAGATTTTTATATACTTAATTGTACACCCAGAATAAAATAAAAATAAAACTACAAACTAAAACACATGCACAATGGGCAGCCTTATCGAATTCCGCGATCTCTTCCAGGCAACCTGGAATGGACTGCAATTGCCTGGACATAAAATGGGGTTGTCATCGGCGCAACTTCTTTACTTCTTACTGTCCAAAAATAGTTTTATAATCAGATATCAACTGCCTATAGTTATATCAACTGCCTATAGGATTGAAATTACACACAGCGTCCATCTTCTGAAATGGTTCAGCCGACAGAGGACCACTGCCGAAAAATAAAAAATAAAAAAAGAATAGGAAGCTTTACGTTACAAAAATTAAATTGATAATGTTCCCATAATCTGTAATGGAGTATTGTTTTATATCTTAATTGATGAACTCCAAAACTTTCATAAAAAATAGAGTCATTTCCTGAAACCCTCAAAACACACGTGAAGAACCAATAACATCAGCTACCGTTGCCATAAAAAAAAACTTTTCAATAAAAACAGAACGATTCCGATTTCGTGTGTGGCAACACTTAGGGGCTTCCTAAATACTCTTTGGTTAATAGATTTACTTTTAACAAGTTTTCTTTGGGAGTTACAGTTGGGTGGTTATCGCTGGGGACCATTGAGGGCTAAATTATTTTGTTTACTGGGTACCTGACTTGCATGTGATGGGTCCAATGTTTGGATCAGATAAAATAAGGGTTTGATTCAGCAGTTGCTTGAGGAAATATTTGTTTCACATATTTTGTCGCTTCGAGAGGGATTAATATTTATTCGTCTATATTTGAGTAGTATGACCGTACGTTAATGAAACAATAACAAAAAAGAAAAATATGTAAAAAATGTAAAAAAATGTAGTGGTATATCACCTACAGTGTCATAACCTCATGCCTTCAGAGAGTACAAGCCTGAGGCCGCACAATGAAGTTTCAATGCGATCACGATTCCGTTGTGAGAGAGTGACGGAGCTATGCAGGACGAATAGCACTATCCCTTTTCACAAAGGAAACATGATGGCATTGGTACATCACGTAGGGTCCCTGATGTTATATCTATACTAATAATAAAGCTGAAGAGTTTGTTTGTTTGATCGCGCTTATCTCTGGAACTACCAGTCGGATTTGTATATGATAGCCACATTCATGAGGAATGCTATAGGCTATACGGGAACGGGGAAAAACGCGATTATGCGTACGAAGTCGCGGTAAAAGCTAGTTACGGAATAAGATTCCAGCAAAACTTATCAGTATCTACTTTGATAGGCCTTTTTATTAAGAAGAGTAAAAGGTACAAGTATTTTGACAGCCAGATCAAAACCCACACGTCTCAAGAACTCGATAGTTAAGTACAAACGTGGCACAAAAACTTCCTCACTCAATAATGAAACAAGACTCGGTTTCTTTAGGGTTGACGGCGGAGGGTTAACTCATGATAACTTGAGACGGGTCAAAGCGAAAGTTTTTGTTTACTCTCATACGTGGCATTCACTTGAGATGTTTACTTAGAGGATTGATTTGTTCTGCCAATTTATGCAAAGGGAAAATACTGTCGAATTTGTTAGCTTTAAAATGGGAAATAAGTAGACTTTGTACATGTACAACAGATCGGCTGCTACTCAGTCATCATGATGACTGAGTAGCAGCCGATCTGTTAAAGAATGCCTAAAGCATCAATTCCACCAATCAATTTCATCAATTCCTAAGGATGGGATATCATCAAATGACTTATTCCGCTCTGGGTGGAGCGGAAGTGTCAGATTTTTACTGAATAAAACCCATCCGTTGTCCTTCTAAAGCCCTTTGCGTTCCAGGGTCGCGGTGACTCTTTCGAACAAATTCCGCAACCTTGACAGGCTCTGGTCCTAGCGAACCCCGTCTCCTATGCTGACATCTCTTTAAGGATATGCTCTACCGTGTACTATTAATTCCACCCTTGCACAATGATTTTTATTTCTGAACAAAGTACCAGTAAAACAAATATATTTACCCTGATTCTCGGCTTCTATCTAACTGCTTGTAGTTCTCCTAAAATGAAAATATACGATAGTCATTCATATAGTGTGAGACCCTTTCCGTGCCCCATACAAGCCTCTTTAAAGGTACTGAAAGAGATGCAAAAACAAGAATCTTGTCTCTATTTCATGATAGTTTCATGAAATAGAGACAAGATTACGTAGGCTACTGCCGGAGAACTAAAAAAACCCGAATTAATTATAAACTAATTTATTTTAATAGGATTTACAATTATTAGGAATCAAGTTGACCCGATCGATGGTGGATACGAAGTGCGCGGCCTCGGTCCGGTAGTCGGTGTCTTCGGGCCTCGTGTTCTGTGTCAGCAGTTTCCTTACTAGTAGTGCGCGTAACAAACTCAAAAATCAACACAGTAAAACAAAAAAGCATCGTGGAATAAGCGCACTGTTCTCAAAAGCCCGTTATTAGGAAAGTTGTTGGTCCGGCCGGCAATTTGGCAAGCTCCCCGCGCACCCGGCGTGATGTATCGCCAATACTTCGGGCAGTTAGGAAAAACGGCTGCAGCAAAGCCTATGGGAGCCCAATGAGTATTGAGCTTTATGTACAGTAGTGGTACATAGGCGGACTTAATGTAACAAGGCTTTCTCTATCAGACAATTTGTTTGGGTTAAAAGATAACACCTGTGGTAGGTGTGCAACAAATAATTTTACAGATAGTAGACCAGGTTAAGCTTGAGTATGATAGGTTTAAGGAACTACAAGTTTAACTCCAACTAACAATTGGTGATTAGATTTGCAAAATTCTGACGTTAACTTATTCTTAATGCCACGAAAATAACTCACTACGAACGGGACTTTATTGTAGTTAAAACCTAGTAAATGTTTTTTTAATAAAATGAATATGTTATTCATATTTCCTTTCTAATTACCTCATAAATTAAACATACATAGATAATATCAACCATAAACTTAAAAGCCCATTTAATAAAGAAGTCACTAACAATAAAACACAACATAAGTCACAAAATTAAACAGTGAACTATTTCGTAGCAACGCTACAAATCCTCGTAGCCGTAGCGCTCGTAGGCGTCTACGAGAAGTGCTACGAGCTACGACAATTCTAACCTTTCCAACTATTCGGAATTTCTTGCCGGTATTGTACATCTATGTTTAGTTTAGATGTTAGTAAGTATTGTGATAAATTAGATAGGCAGAAGGACTACTTTATTAAAATGTGTGATAACTTTATCAAATCAATTAGGCACTTCAGGCAAAGCCGAAACTGGAGCACTTTGTTTTATATGCGTTTCATTTTGAAGTATCGACTCAATGAGCATTCAAAAAAATGTAGTATTTTTTTCTTTTGGTTTTTAGGGTTTTAAAAGGATTCACAACCTTTATAAGATCGTTTTTTAACCGTCGCATTTAATTTATGCGATTCATGCATATTGCATAGACGAAATTTAATTTTGGTAGATTGTATTGCGAAGTCCATACGTGCGTATATGCTCGACGTTTTTCGTTCATTCGAGGAAGCTCGAACGTGTAGACCGTTTTTACTTAAGACTTATTGCTTGAAATCGAACCAAAATCTTTGAAATGCAAGATTTACGTGGCCTTATTTATGTTTGATGATACTTGTTCATCGAACATCAACGTACGTGTAGAACCGAATTTGATCTTCGTATTTCTTCGCTTGAAAATAAAAAAAAAATATGAGTCATAATTTATTGATATTTTCAAACGATTATTCAATTTGTGTGTCATAGTAAATAATACATAAATCGAATAATCTAGGATCCAGTATATTTAATATATAATGCATAATTTCAAGTAAATCTCTCTTGGATTACATGAATTTGATATGATATGCATGTAATCAAACCACACCACTCGTAATAATACTTGATAATAACAATTATTTTAATGCTTCGCCTCTGTGTAATAATCTTCAGAAGTTAACCAATTCGACGGGAGGAAATTGGTAGATTAAATAAGGATAAAACTCGTCAAGAGCCGATCATCATAATCCGTTTAAAAACGACATTTTGACGCAAAACTTGTTATTGGATGGCTTTACATTTTATGGAAGATGATTAGGGATTTTTAATTATATTTTTTTTTCGATATATTAACTTGTTAAATGGGGTGAATATTTTGAGGTTAGATTCTAAGGCCAAGGTGTAGTTCTCAACGGGTGCATCGTCCTCACATTATATTAAATAAAGTTTTGTATACCAAATTTTGTAAAATCATTATTTGAAAAGAGTAACTATGGAGTTTCTTGTCCGTTCTTCTCCATAAGAATCTACCTTTCCGAATGGACAGTAGAGTCACTTTATTAATGTAACATTATTATTTTACTGAACTGTAAACGATGACGTTCAAAAGTGCCGTTTAATGGCCTAATTGAAATAAACGTTTTGACTTTGACTTTGACT
>NDFZ01005364.1:0-90677 GCA_002192655.3 Mamestra configurata | reverse complement strand
TAAGTAGCATACTCTGGGTGCATCGTCCTCACATAATATTAAATTAATTTTTGTATACCAAATTTTGTAAAATCATTATTTGAAAAGAGTAACTATGGAGTTTCTTGTCCGTTCTTCTCCATAAGAATCTACCTTTCCGAATGGACAGTAGAGTCACTTTATTAATGTAACATTATTATTTTACTGAACTGTAAACGATGACGTTCAAAAGTGCCGTTTAATGGCCTAATTGAAATAAACGTTTTGACTTTTGACTTTTGAATGCATATTTATTTATTTAAACTTTATGTACAATAGTGGTACATCGGCGGACTTATTGCATCAATGCATTCTCTACCAGTCAACCTTAGGGTTATAAAAACTACACTAACAACAAATAAAAATAAAATTGAAAATAGAATTTTGTTTAGGAAAGAATACACAAATAATAAATATAATATTTATAAAATACATATATGTATATATGCTAAAATAATAAACTAATAAATATGATATATAATAATCTTACTGATTAAAAGAATTCATAATAATCATGACGAAGAACAACTAAGAATGGCAGGCTTTTAAGTATATCTATATATTATATATTAATTATATAAAACAAAATCGGGTTAGTTATACCATTAACTCATAAACGGCTGGACCTTATTTGAAGATATTTGGTTTGTCGGATTTGTCTTTGCCCCGAAGAGCAAAATAACTATTAACTCATTGGAAAAATTCAAGAAAAAAGATGTACACAAATCATTTTCGAATAGAACGCCATTTTTAATAAGTACATAACAAAAACAAAATACGGCAAAAATGTATTCTATGGCCACTAGTTCAGAATAATCTTAAAAGATTATCTATTTATTTAATGTCTATCAATAAATTATACTTACATGAATAAAATATCACGATTAAGTTATCAGTTTTTTGTTGACCTATTCTTTCCCAGAGGTTTTCTTACTGCAGCCAAGTAAGCAACATTAAATGAAAAAAAAAGGCCAAGCCTGAAAGGTATTAATTTACACTACAGCATTAATTAACACTTTCCCCTATAATTAAAGTTGCAATTAACGCCCATTCACTTCCATCACACTGAAATATCTTTTAAATCAACAATCACGACGTGCAATTAAACTGGTTAAATAAAATAAACCGGTTAATTTTGGACTGAACACAAAGTTAGGGTGCGAGTCCACCAAAGGAGTCCAAAGGAGCTGATTGAAGCGGGAAGGCGAAGCGGAACTGTGAAAATGTTTTTTTTCCGCAAAAGCTGTATTGATTGAGAAGCTCAGCGTCTGTAAACAAAGTGACATATGATAGCGATGTCGATTGTTGAAACGTCAAAAATGTATAGTTTTGACGCGACCGTGCTACCGACGTGTCACGTGCTTAATCCCAAACATTTTAACAATTCGACAATCGCTGTCACCGGAATGTCACCATGTCTAGAGCCCCTGTAATGCGAGGAAGCGATTCGTATTCTAAACAAATGAAATTGAGATACGTCCCAAAAATCCCTTGCATGCATTTCTAGTTTAGATTTTTTCCACATATTACTCGAGTCACTTGTCAGCTCAATATTGATATCAGATTGACAATGTATCGCCTGCACGTATTAGGTTCATGGCTCAATTAAAAAAAAAAAAATAGTTTATTTCTTTAACGTTTTTTACAATATTATTCTGTGGCTAGAACTACCCAGTAAGGATGTAGTAATGCTTGTTTGGGAAATTAAGACCAACTTTGTGAGAATTGATTACCCTCGAAGCGATTGACTTTCTTATAAGTCACTTGTTGTGTTAGTATTAGGTCGTTACCTACGAAATTGACGATGTTTTTAACGGGCCACTTTGAACTATGAAAACCTCGGACTCGGTGTAACTTAAAATTATAAATGTAAATAATATTTATATTTAAATTTCTTTGTTTTTTTCTGTGATATTGCGATACTATTATATTTCTTTAAAGATCCAATACAGGATCTTTCCCAATTAATCCTTGCTCATGTCTAGTGTAACCTCACCCTTAACCGGCCGAGTATTTAACAAATGAGGCAGAAAGCGTTGTTAAAACTAACGACGCGACAGGCAATCGAAAACGTTGGCAATTTATATTAATTTTGTATGAGATTTACTTGTTAATTATCGGTAATACAGTGGCTGATTATAATTGAGAAGTTTTTAAGCTCTTTATTGGCAATTGAGTTATTTCAGTGTTGTTATGTTTAAAGTGTAGGTATGTTTAAAGTCTTGGCCTCACACCTGGCTGACAGACACTTGGTCTTCATAAACAGCTACTCAGGAATTTAATAATGAAAGGTCACAGTTATGTCAGTATCAAAAGCCAGTCTTGTCAAAAAAAATCAAACCACAATTTAAAGGTCTTCGTTTCAATCGAGGAGTAACAAACTCTTATTTTACGCCGTCATAAAAGTAATAGTAGTAGTAGATAATATTTGCGACTCGCACAGAACATGACAAAAATAACTAAGAAATTAGAGCGTAGAGCGGCTGCCTACCAGACCTTGACAACCAATTAATTGTGTTACACGATACTTCTTGGCTGTCGACGAATGCTGTCGAGTAACGACTGTCAAAGATCTACAAATGGCTTAAATGGATAAAAAAATCCATTAAGTACCAACGTCTTTACGAGCTTTCCGAGACACGGAGGAATCTCGGTATGTTAAGATGGTCAATGGTCACCCATCCGTAGACCGACCTCGTCAAGCGTTGCTTAACCTCCAAGATCGACCCGTGCCGCTGTTATTTTTTAGCCACGAGCTCATCAGCAAATGCAATTTATTAAACTATAAATAACGCAAGAAACAAATCACACATGCACTGCACACCACAAAATCCCGCCGATGCTATTTTTTATACGCGAACGTAAGGTACGCCAATTAAAACTTCGATGATAAAAAATAAACTTTTGAAACCTTTGATAACGTATATCCCTTGTTTACCTTCATTAAACGAGTGTGGAGTTTGAATGAATCACTGAAGTTCGTGTGCGTAGGTATAAATTTCCTTAATTGTTCACACCCGGGGATATTTATAAGCACCTGGATTTGCTTTGACTGTTTCACTGAAAACGTCGCTGGAATGTTAATATGTTATCGCTTTTATTTGAAACTTTTGAAGTAATAATTTGAAAGTTTTTGTGAGTGTTATAAACTGGAAAATGAAGGTGAATGGAGTTTTCAGTCAGACGGACGTACATAAGTACAGACGATAAGAGTACTACAGTAATAAAGTTGATTAACTGTCCTATTTTCAGCATAATAAAACCCAAATTGAAAACACTAAATCAAAAAACACAATAGTGATGTTCAACCACCAAAACGTATAACTCGACTAAACCAAAACACATCACTCGGTTTTGTATAACGGCGTATAATAATAAAACTATCCGCATTTCTGTTTTGTCAACCGAAGCTGCGGGATAACATGACAATGCTGCACATTAATATTCAGAATTTTGCGGTACGCGTCATTTATTATAACACATAAAGTTATGTAGATGAATCACACTGATAGTCATCGGAATTTGGATTGAAATCGGGAACTATCTGTGAAAACAAAATCGAAAGGCTAAATTGAAAATGTAGGTAACGGAAGAGGTACTAACGGTGAGCGGCGTATGAAGGGGCTGCAATCACAACATCTAAACGCGGATACGGCGCGGATAGCAAGCCTTGCGCCGCGGCAAACTTCTCACATACATTTAAGCCGCAATAAAAAGTCTGCCACGCGCACTCGCGCACACACTCTGCCGTCTGCGACCACGACACCGACGGCATCCTCATATCGACTGACTAACTACACTAATCCAAACCAGGCCACTTTACAAACACTCAACACTAAAACACAAAACATTTTCACATTATTATTTACAAATTTAAATTAAACACTGGAACACGTTCGATTCGTACCGATAGTATTGCATTAACTACATTAAGATTAGATAAGGGACATCACTACCCAATAGAAAATGTTCATTGACGCGCGTGATTTCGCTGAGGTGGCGATGTTTTGTATCGATAAGATAGAGAGATGGTGGGAGGCGAGAGTGCTCATCTATGTGGAAAACGGCACTGATAGATGGTGTTCCTCTTTGTGAAGATCAGGTGCGTTGCGTAGGCGTCATAGCGTCTATTATCTCGCATTCAAAGATAAAGGCAATCGAAGCGATAGCGTTTGCGATAACACATCGAGTTTGCGCAACGGTTATGTGTAGAAGGAATATATTTCAAGTGAAGGTCGCGTCCCTTTGTTACAGACATAAAAAACAATGAAGGCACTCGTGCATGTCGATTTAATAATATGTAGGGTGGGCCTTTTTGTGTTAAATACGGATTTAATTAAAAATTCCATTGAGCGATCAAAGAATATCGATTAGGGAATCGAAAATGGTCTTTTTGGTTTGCAACAAATATAAAAGAACTTAGACGTTCAATTTAATTTGTTCCAACCGCATTAATACCTTGACTATGAAGTGAGTTATTTAATTAACTTTAATGGAAGGAACTTTCAGGAGAGATTTGAAATAACCGAGTCTCGTAAAGTGATTATTTTTTCTCGAAATTAATTTCCACAAAATAAGTTACTTTATTTTTCCTATTTTCTCTCGTTCCTTTGCAGTTCTATTTAACCTGGCACACGCAACTACCATAATTAGCAGCTTTAATTAAAAAACACAAATAACTTGGCAACATTATGGTACCTCCCTTAATTAGGGATGGGACACGCTTGTTGCAAACAACAGTTAGTTTAGGACAGTTGTTCAGTGTTGTTCTGTGTCTCCTTTGGTCAGAGAACACACACGGTCTTGCCAACTTACTGTGCTAAGTCGTACGAGTTTGTCATTAATTTAGGGACAGACTGCTTTAATTTCCTGGGAAGTTTTGAATGAGCTCGTTTGTAATTTAAATGTTAAGTTTCCAGGTTGGTTTAAAACATGTTCTTGCTAGTTAGAGGTGGGACCTATTTCGTTTTTTTACAAGCTTTTATATAAATTACAATGTTTGTAACTTTGTCTAGGTCAGCTAAAACATAACCAGTTGTTCTGATGCTACGGAGTTTTACGTGTTGGTTTAGTTCCGATAGCCATTATTTTTTAGAATAATTATGATTTGATTTTCGATCTACTGTTGGCTCCAAACGAAGCAACTCCTTAACGGCAATTTATAGTAAAAAAAAATGTTTGCATGTTTATTCAGCAAATTTTTTGCATCTTGGTTTGGGCATGTGAAGAGGAGGGATTAAATGAATGTAACTAAAAGAGTTATGAATATAAATGTGGATGGATGGAGAGGGAGAGGGAGGCCAAAAAAACATAGACGGATTGTGTTAGGAGTGATATGAAAGAAAAGGGAGTTAGTGATAGCGTGACGGCTGACAGGACAGAATGAAAAAAAAAAGAAACGTATTGCGCCGACCCCAAGTAATATGGGATAAGGGCAGGAAGATGATATTTATATTTATTTTTAATAGCTTGTTGTTTTTAATGTTTTTTTTAATTTATTTACTTTCGGAATAATATTCCAGAGTAATTATTTTACATTTTAATAAATACTTTTCCTAAACCAATTGGAGTTTACACAAACACGAAAATATAAACATGTAGGATTCGATGTTATTTCCTTATCATTGGTGATTTCCATCAATATTCTAATAAATAATGCAAATAATTTGTATGTAGGTAAACACAAACAAAGCCAGTTCGGTATTTGTTCAGTTTAAATGACGTCACACATCCGTTAATCCGCATATCGGACGTCAGATGAACCAAATTTGATAAACGCTGACCAAATTGATTGTTGAATTTATTTTTTGTAAATTCAATTTGTAAAGGTATTGTTCTGTATAAAATTGGTTAAGTGCTGCACTTTTGCAGCTTCACAATCTGATAGCCTCACTTTGTATGAGATTATATTAAATACAATATAAATAATCTTTGCTTTATATTATTGAACAACAAAGTACTTCAAAATAACAGTTCTAGTAAAAGTAATTGTATTAGTCAGGTCAGAGATTACATCATTATCCATACTCATATGTATTATAAATGCGAATGTTTGGATGAATGGATGCGTGTCAATCAATCCGGTCAGACCGGCTGAAAGGATCTTGATTTAATTTGGCGCAGAGGTAGATTTTAGTCTGGAATCACAAAGATAATTTTTGAAATTCACGCGGGCCGAGCCGCGGGCGGCCGCTAGACGAAAATATGTATTTTATTATAATTACCTTCATTTATTATAATTAACTACCAGATATCCGTCTCATTTCTCTTAGTAGTCATCTACCTAAAGATATTTTTTTTAAATATTCATTAATGAATGACTAGCCCTTTCTGACGACTTTATATTCCACGGGGATTAAACATTTTTCCGGGACATCAATTTTAACACACAAAAATGCTAACAACAAACAGTAAAACAGAGCCTTTCAATTTACTAAAAAACCTTCCAATTTATCCTAAGAAAACACATTTTATCGATAAAGTTCACTACATCACTATCAGTTCCAACAAACACGGTTCTTAAGTTCCAAAACAAAGTAACAAAATGGGACTGCGCAAACAAATACTAAATTCTAATTTGGCACTGGCGGGAACATTTTAATTGGATTACACATGCATCTACATATGTGCACCAGTGAAATGTTTATTTGCACAACATACTAGTGTGCAAGAGGATTTAGAACCGGGTAATTTATTCGAAGGATTGATTCGGGTAGTTAATTTAAATTGGGTATTACACTAATTTGAATTGTTTAAGCTCGATGGAGCTTGATAGCTGTGATTGATTATTTTGTTTTGTTATTTTACGATGTATCAAATTATGTGAAGGGTAAATATTTCGAAATAGTATGTTACACGTTAATTAATCTTCAAGTAAGCTAATAACTTCAATGAAAAATACACGAGAATAGAAAAGAATAGAATTCTAAAACTCTTTATTACGTACACCATACCTTTAAGTTACAGAAAAGACAGATGAAGTAAGCATGAAACAAGTGCATGTGTTTTTACACACGCACAATAACCGATTATAGCAGATCAGAAATTATTAGAAAATGCGGTTCGTCCAAGGAGAAAGAGACAGCAGGGAAAATAAGATTCGTCACTGCTAAATCCTTTTAGTGCAACGGTCATGCAACTACTTGTACCTATTGTGAAAGTACACGAGCTTTATCAAACAAAGGCTTCTCTGCTATCGTACAATGAACACAAAGCTAGAAAATAATGTATAAGTATAAAATACTAACGATCTTCATTTGATTGTAGATCAAAAGGCGACAGCAAATCAACGGGCAACGGGAACGGATGATTCGCGGCCGCGTTCAAAAACTCACTCCAAAACGTGTTCATTTTCATCGTTATGTCAATTCATCGATATTATCAATTGACATCGTCACATCACTACCGTTGCGTTTAAATATTGTTCCAATTTCGAGCGTTGTGTTGCCGTTTAGGCGCGTATTTGCCGTGCAAATATTATTTCACGGTTTTACTTTGTTTTTTCGGAACGGCGAGTAGATACACTCGGGACGCGCGACCGGCGACTGTTTAGCTGTTATCAATTCAGCGTCGTCTCGCCTATCGCAGTGATAAGCCTCGCCCACAACAATTAGGTGAAACAGCTGATAGGGCACCTGTATTAAAAATATTATTTTCGCAACAGTGTTATCTTCGGTATCAATAGAAAGCCTGTTACGGATAAATCTTAAATTAATAATGATATCATATGAAGCTACCCGATTGATAGTGATATGCAGAGAGTAAAAACGGTCGGAAATTGCGGAAATCCTGAGTAAATAAGGAAAAATATTTGACCACTGATGTCCGAATAAAAATACTGAAATTCCGTAATTTATTTAAATGAAATGATTTCAGATTTTTAAATAAAGCGGTCGGTTGCTTCAGGTTGATACAATAATTTAATGCTCGCTGCGTATTGGCAATTGATCCGACACCGATACGCCAGGATTTTTTTTAGAGAAATCGCGATAATAATATTATAATATTTATTATTTATTTATTTATTTATTTATTACACACACGTTTCCTTTGCCATTACAGATTACATCTAATGCGACAAAGTAACTTACAAAAAACTTTCTTAACTACATCTTACACGCTACACAGTACGTGGCCCTTGTGAACTCACCCGGTGTACAGGTGAATAAGTCTAATGCATCCGCCACCGTGTTGAGAGTGCGCAGCGCACGAGTCAGCGGTGCGCGCCCCAGCAGGTTAGTGCGCGCCCGTGGCACCACCAGTAGCAGCGGCCTGCGCCGCCGCTCCACGTACCTATCCGGTATACAAAACCCTATTTCTGATAGTATACCTGAGTTTTGTATACTGCCTCTAAGAACTTTAAAAAGATACGTTGCCAGTGCCACTTCACGTCTGATTTCTAATTTATAGTAGCCCACCATACCGAGACAGAACAAGGTAGGATACAGTAATGGGTATCCCGGGTATATCCCATACAGCTTTAAATACATAAATCGAATGAATTTGTATATACATCGTAATAATAATAATAATAACATAATATACGTAAATACATCGTGATAAGCTGTAAATGTACCTGCGTAAAGTAGGTCACACATGATATATCGGTACTTGTGTCGTATATTTTCTAATTTGTGTACGCCTACACCTGACACTGAAAGATAAAGGTGTTGATTAGAAATTAACACGCACTGAGCCCTAATATTAACTTAACACTTAAACGTTAAGTCATATTGATATCTAAACGAGCTACTATATGCGTTCGCACATTTTTCATGGAGATATAAAAGCATATTGGCAACAAGCGCACAATTTACGACGCGGAAAGTAGAATAAAGAAACGGAATAAGGAAATCCCGTGCCCAATTTCGCCCTGATGATATGAATCGTATGAAATATGTGATAATATCAGCAGCCGTCGAAGCGAGGCTTGTCGGGCTCGGCACGTGCCCGATGCGTTGTCACTCCCAATTTGAATGTAACATGACATCTGAGACCGAGTGACACCAGCACGACTTCAATTAACCTGTGCGTCGAAAATCCAAATGACATGTTGACGTATCCATACACCGATGCATAAACGTAATTATTTATGTCACTACTCGATTTCACATTTCACATCATTAAGCTCGGTTCGTTCGGAAATTCGAACTATAAATTCAAAATAAGAACTTAAAACTTCCATAACGATAAATATCTTCGTGTAAGATCGTAAATACGAAAGTTTCCGAAACAGAAATTCGAAAATAGAGCTGTCTTACCTTCTTTTATTTTCTTTCTCCTGTTTTGCACTGGGCCTTTTTGCGCACACAATAAACTAAAGAGTTCTAATAAACAATCTTGGTCCTTTTGGTGCACCATTTTGTTTTCAAGTCTTTAACGCATCACTATTAACAAAATGTTCATCACATAAGAACACCATACTATTTTCCGTACGTTATTTCGTAAACTACTTCTAAAAGGAAGTAGAAAGGAGGTTAACAAATAGGAAACAATGTAGGCAGTGTTACAGTCCTAACAGAACTATGCGGATGGGACAGGGTTCCGGTTGAAACCTCCTGCAGATAAGTACGTAAAGTCAGGTGTCCGAAATAGCAATAACGGGCTTATCGGAGCATTTTGCGGAACCCTAAAAAGGGCTGTAATTGTTATTAAGGAAGATTCTTGATGTGGGTTTATTGGACATTACAAGAGGACAACCCAAATGGTCTAACTGATTTAATTAAATTGAAACCGCAATGGATTTGAGTCGAATTTTGGTGATTTCAGTGTGATTGATAAAGGTGGTCATTATTTGGTATAAGGCTTGATCATTTCGTTTTGATTCTTGTTTATTAAACTTCAAACGGTATCAACATTAAACTTATTAGAAAACTTCAAAGCCGTTTATTGCTAAGAATGACACACATTAATTTCGGTGCAATTATATAATTGCACACAATGAATGAGAATTTATTCAATTTCCACACTTTCATCAACATTCATTTCGTTCTTAACGCTGCTGAGCAGACTATTTTCTTTAGTTAAAGCAGTAATGGCTTACGAAATTACTTCAAAATCCTTCAAATTGTAACAGAACGCGTGACACCCAATTGGTGTACAGGAAACGAAATCCTACAAACATTTAAATACCATTTTGCACTCAAATAGCTAAAGCTTTTCAGACCATACAAAACGAACATACACTTTCTATTTCCGTGCAAACAAACCGCCGCCGCCATATTGTTACCCATATCAAACATGCAACAAAAACTTGTAATAGAATTTTATATAAAAGCGGAGGGTAGATTGTACGAGTAAAAATAGCCCGGTTGTGCACGGTACGTGGTTGTGAGCAGTCCGCTCGGTCACCCACACGGCATATCTGATTTGTGACTATGCCAAACACTGCTATACTCTATGCTAGCCTCTATGGTTCATGTGTGTGCTAGTTAAGTTTTTAAAGTTAGAAATGTTGTTGATGCTGTTTGAAGTTATGGGAAAACTGGAGATTAAATTCAATAACAGTGTAAATGGTTGGGGAATATCTTGCAAAACGTCTAAAATTCATGAAGCATGTACTGATAAAAAGAGGTTCAAAAAGGTTAAAATTCATAACACAACACAAAATGGAATAAGGATCAAAATATACATTAAGATTATTAAGCTAATCTTTCCAAACAAGCACGAGATAAAATTGCGCCAATATTTGTTTTCACATAAGACCAAAGATAAGCATGAATAGCTCCTAAAAATATACCAATTTAAACTCGGCACAGCACTACCATCGATACCCATACACGAGCAAACCTTGACACTTCAAGTAGAGTCCACAATAAATTCAATTTCCGAACACAAACACCGGGTGCCACAGAGCAGAAAAATAAACAAGAAAAAAAAGAATATCTCAATTTCTCAAACTACTTTTCGTAACAAAAATAAAACGGCAAATGAAAGTGATCGCGAAATATTGGGACAGACGTATGCATATGTGGGACGTATCAGTGGCCTAGTTTTGTCGATATCTGACCAAGGCCACGGGTGGCCGCGCCTGGCTTGTCTAGTGGTTATCAGAGATCGGACACCTGCAATTTGTGGGGTGAAGATAGGAAGTGTCAGAATGCTCGATGAGCTGTGAGGTGGCGAGGGGTTGAAATGGTGCTGTTGGGGTTAAAATTGGAATTGCTTTTAGCTGAGCGCGATCTTTTATTATGTTTTTAATGGCTTTGATGGTTTATTAAATTCGCGTTTGTATAGAGCAATTGAGGTAAAGAGAGCGTCAAAATTATATTTAACGATAACAGTACTCAGTTTAGAAGACCTCAACAGGGAAGATCGAGTCGAAACCTACAGTTGTAAGAGGTTATGAAAAGGATTACAATTAAATTTGAGATTTGTAAGAAGAAACATGGCACCAGGTACACAAACACAAAACAAAACAAAATATAGGGTGTGTCTCACTGTATTGTGTCGAATGCGTTATTAAAATACTGGTATTCGGCAACATTCCGTACGATTAGCCGACTTCGACATAGTCGGCAATATTGTCCTTAGTATAATTTTTGACAGTGACAATATCCTCAGCAATATTGCGTGCCACAAAGATCACTGCAGCTCAATGAAGCACAAAACGAGTGGTGTCCGCACTAGGTGTGCTGTTTAATGGGACGGGTAATCCCATCACTGTGCGACCGCTGTTCCATTGTACTGCTCTATGGTACTACTGGAAACGCAACTCTATTTACTCTTTGGTTATATGTCAGTTTAGAGGAGAGTGTCGTGGATTTTTAAGTTACAGTTGATGTAGGGATATTAAAATTTGACATGTTTTTTTAACTGATTTAAAAAAAAAACCGTTTTGCAAATATAGCGAATTTGAATTAATAAGTAATTTACTTAAAGTGTATACTTTTTCGTTCTCTTTCCTCACTTAATTAAGGAGCTATTGGCAGAAGAAAGTCTTAACAAAGGTTGCAATAAAAACCAGCCTAGTGCGAGTAGGATTCTCACACGATGGGTTACCTTACCATAAAACCGAAAAAAAAAAGTTTGTTATATAGGAGCCCCCTTTATCTGTTGTTATAGCGGCAATAGAAATACACACTCTGTTAAAATTTAAACTGTCTACCTAGGTATTACGGTTCTTGAGATACAGCCCGCTGTCAGACAGACGGACAGCGGAGGCATAGTAATAGGCTTCCGTTGTAAGACATCTTATCACATTTACAATCTATAGGACAGAAGTATAGTATATCTTCAGGTGCAATATAAGTGCTAAATAAACACCACAATAAAGATAAAAAAAACTAGGTCAACTAAATAATGAATGAACACATCTCCAACATAATCCATTTTTTTTTCCTCTGTTTTTTTTTTAAAGTTTGGAAGTTGTCAAATGACTTCTTCCGCTCTGGGTGGAGCGGAAGGGCGTGTCAGACTCTTACTGACTAAAACCCATCCGTGTTCCTTCTAAAGCCCTTTGTTTTCCAGGGCCGCGGTGACTCTTTCGAACAAATTCCGCAACTTCCCCAACTATGTTGAGGTCGGCCTACAGTCTAAAACATGCAGCTGAAGACCAGTATTTATACGGAACTACTGACCTCTAAAACCCAGTAACTGGATAACATTATACTTTTTCTTTAGCATTATACTGGTGTCAGATTTTCTGGCTATTGACTGCCCGTAACGACTATCAATGATCTTAAAATGGAGTTTCTTGTCCGTTCTTCTCCATAAGAATCTACCTTTTCGATTGTACAGTACAGTCACTTTATTATTTGAACTGTAAATGATGACGTTCTAAAGTGCCGTCTAATGGCCTCATTGAAATAAACGCTTTGACTTTAAACTGGCAGACTTAACCAACGGCTTAACATGTGCCAAGCTACGAAGTGATCTCGATATGTAATGAACGATCATCCATCCAAGGACCGACCTCGATAAGTGTAGCGTAACCCTGAAGACCGACCCGTGTAACTGAAATTATTTAAGCTATTTAATCAAGAGCTCCTTTTTTCCTTCTCTACTGACGCCACAAAATAACATCACCGAATGAGAGCCCCATATCGTTCCCTATTACCCCAATTTACATAATACCCCATGGGGGGACGTAAATTAAAACCATAAAGCTTATAGTGAAATCACCATGGCGCTATGGTGATAGCTATAACCATTTATTGGTGTCACCGATGTTTACAACCCCAGTTTGTTTATTGTTTGTTATATTAAAATCTTTTATTGTTGATGGTGGCAATAATCGTGGGAATGAAGCCGAGTTTCGGTGCCGAAGGTGGTACAATAAATTATGGTGTCGTGGGTGGTGCAATATCGGGAGGCATTTCTCGTAATCGTTGGTTTAGGGGATGAGGAGATATAATATCTAGGTGCTACCAATAAAGCCACGGCTTATTTAAGTACGTATGAGCCTGTTCTTCATTTAAGCCATAGCCAAGCCTAGAAATTAATACTAATACTTCCTGTGTGCTTAATGTATTTTGAGTTGAGATGTCATTCACGTCTGTCTGCGTAATTCAAAACCTTTTGACAATCCAAATCCACTCAAAGACATTCAATCAATAATTACAAAATCTAAAAAACCGCATTATAATTCCTCAGCCAGATTCCAGGCAACCATTCGTAGCAGACTCGAAGATACGGACGTCTTACAAACCGGCAAATAAAGAATCGGCAACTTTTCTCCGCGACGATAATCTGGGCTGCGCCGGGGTTGCCACCTGCTGGTTTGATTTGCGATTGTCGACTGGCGTACGCTAAGGGTTGTGGCATGTCATACTGAGATGTGATTTTAAATTAAATTAAATATTTGTATATTTCAGGCTACTGAATCTATTAAATTAGAAACTGTTACTAAAGCAAAGGTAAGGCACATAAAAGTAATTGTGATTTGCATAACAGAAAAGCTTGTGTGGTTAAATGTGAACGAGATTAATAAAATTTTATTTTCAATCTGTCGGTTTTGTATCCTGGAAACAGTAGATTTTTGCCATACTATATCAGGGAAAAACTGAAAATCTTAAGGTGTTGTCCTCACACGAGATGACCGGATTCCCCTTTGATGATGATGATGAATAATTAATTAAGGAAGTATTGAACTAAAACAAAAAAATCTTCCGCTAACAGAAAGCTACTCTATTTATAGATAATAAGTTTCTTGTGGGGCCATGAAATAGAAGTCGCGAGAAATGGCTAGGACATGAAAAGTACATAGATAGCTAGATCAAAAATAATTTTCTGTCTTGTCCACCATCTGTTAAAAAGTCCTTTTTTTTTTGGATGGGAAATCATAAAGGGCCATGGACCGCACGATCCCCGCATAGAGCCTCCGGCAGGAGGCGTTTGGACCCCGTAGATTGGGCAGGAGCCGCTCGAAGGTAGCCCCGGCCCATTTCTGTCTGGGAGCCAAACGTCGGAAATGTTCCTCAAACTTCCACCGGCTGTCGAGAACGAGCCCCAGATACCTGATCGTCGGAAAAAAAAATCCTTCCAAACATAAAACTAACACTAAGTTTTCGAAAGCGGCAGCCCTCACTCCCTCCTGATTTCCGATCCACCCACCCCACAGAGCACAGGTGAGATAAAGGTATAGTTCAATAGAGCGACACTCTTAAGCACTTTCTTATACCTAATAATTTACAGTTACGGCGCAGATAAGGGTCCTGAACTGAATCAGTAGGGCATAAAGGAAGAAAAAATGCATTCAGTAAAAAATGTTTTCAGGGCTGCTGAACTTGGAGATTCTTTTAACGACTTAGGCGTTATTGTGTGTCATATAACAACAAATCTATAGAAAACTATACTGGATGTCAAGGAAAGGTATCATATACACTTATTCTGCCCATACACATGAATAACTTTCTTCAGGGAATTCAAGTCATCATCATCCGCCTAGCCTTTCTCAACTATATTGGAGTCGGCTCCCAGTCAAACCGGATTCAGCTGAATACCAGTTTTTACGTGGAGAGTCTGGCTACCAGACCACCACAATCCATTAACTGGGTTATAGGGTACTTCTTGGCAAGACTGGTGTCAGATGTTCTGGCTTCTGACAATCCGTAATGACTGCCAAAGATCTCCAAATGACAGCCGGAACCAACGGCTTAACGTGCTTTTCGAGGCACGGAGCAATCTCGGTTTGATAAAATGGTCACCCATCCACAGACCGACCTCGGCAAGCGTTGCTTAACCTTGAAGATGTGCGGCGGATAACCGTGCGGCTGTTATTGTTTTGCCACGAGCTCAAGTCAATTCCCAAAAAAAATCTATTCCAAGTTATCATCAGCTTATCCAAATTATTATGGATAGGTCATTATTTTATTTATCCCTATATAAATCGAATTCTGCAAAGCGCTAAGGAACAGTTTAATAGAATTAATTAAGTATTTCCTATTCTCAGTCAATCAGCAGGTAAATGAGCGTATTATACCCTGGATGTGTCTCTGTTCACATATTTGTCTAATTGAACCTACATCACTATTGAATAAAACACTTCTATTCTATTTATTGCTTCATCTGTAATTCTCTATTCTCGATCAGCCAGGTAAATGAGCGAGCGATCCCAAGAGAAACTATTTGCAAATGGCTTCATGTTTTTGACGGACTGACTTTGACAATTCAAAGGTGCCTGATAATGGTTTATTTGAAATAAATGCTTTGACTTTGACTTTGACATCACTCGCGTGAAAATTATACAAACATACACATATGTGTTGTATTCTGTTACACGTTGTATAATTAGCATTTCCTTGAGACAATTTTCTAATAAGTGCCTATTTGTAGGCATACTATTAAGAATACATTATCAATAGCCATAAAAACGAAATAAATCTCCTTTCTTTCTATAATTTAATATAGACATCCCCGAGGAGCAATGTGTTATTATTATTGCACTGGCAACACTGATGTCCATTAGCAAATTTTAAAGGTTTGAAACGTTCTAAAATTACGTAATGGTGATATGTCACCAATGATATTTCCAGTTACAAGAACTTCTATATGCCTGTAACCTAATTTTGAACAGGTAAAAACTGGCAGAGTTGATCGATCAACAAATTACGAAATCGTGCCTAAATTATATCATTATTCTAGATCTGTTCACAAATTTGTCTGATTGAACCTACATCACTGTTGAATGAACTCAAACATTTCTATTTATTGCTTCATCTGCAATTCTCTATTCTCAATCAGCCAGGTAAATGAGCGAGCGATCCCAAGAGAAACTATTTAATATAGACATCCCCGGGGAGCAATGTGTTATTATTATTGCACTGGCAACACTGCCTCCGTCCGCGGCTCTGCGGTGTGAATTATGAAATGAGAAGCTTCGTTTATGAGGCTTATTAGTTTTAGAAGGGAATTATGGCAACACCTGCTATGGAAAATATAATGTTTGATTATGTGTTTGTACGATAGGGATTCTGATTTCGAATGCTAACCTGGGGTTACTACAAAACCACAGTTTGCAGATATTAGGAAGTTTATGTGTATTTGAAAAGGGATGGCAACGCAATGGAGTACCTTTGGTATTGCGGACAATATAATGGGTACGATTTATTCTGTTCAAACGAATATCGTCAATCAATGAATCTACCTGGACTTTTCCAACTATCGGCTTCCAGTCTAATCGGATGCAGCTGAGTCATCATCATCATATCAGCCGAAACACTGGGGCTAAAGCCTGAGGGCACGCTTGGCAGGCAGGCTGGCGATCGCAGTGTAGGTAGCTGTTGCAATAATAATAATAGATACTAATTTCAGGGAACTAAGGCCCATAAAACAATACAATAACTATAAACTAATACATATTTGATAAGAAGTGACGGCGTCGTGTTACGCTACGAGGCGTCGCATAGCCGGCCGTGGAAATGCCGATACAGCACACCTTTCGGCCAAAACTCTTCCTTGAGGAAGGTCACCAAATGATGCAGTGCACAGAGAATGCTGCTGCCCATTTCCCTTAGTCGCCTCTCCCCTCCACTCACGGGATGTGGTGGAATGATACTATAATTTTATGTCCGACACCATACAGAACCTCAGTCAAAGTATTTACGAGTATTTTATATAAAACTACTGCCTATTACGAGTAGATCTCGTATATACAAGTATTTGTTGCGGTGATCAGATAGGCAGTCGTCTCACATACGTAAAATACTAGTATTCAGCTGCGTTCTGGTATTCAACATAGTTGGGAAAAGCAGATGATGACAAAGTGCGCTTGGTCAATTAACAAACCAGCATATTTATTTCAATTTTTTAACTTTCTACCCAAAATATTGGACGCCATAAACACGTAAATCGTTAAGGTGATCGTGAGCATAAGTTCGTGGAGTGTGCGAAGTGATGAAAGCTACACTTATGTGTATATTGACGTAGGCACGCTTCATCAATCTTCATATAGACTCGAGAGATCGGCATTACCTTCTAGACGCTGCGACCAATCTAATCATCGCAGTCGAAAGGTCTACTCACTTTATACTAACTTTAAGATTGGAATATTGTTGGGGAAAAGTGGCCACGGGGAATTTTTGCCAATGGGATTTTAATTTTTATATGTCTATGGGAAATATACTTTTTAGGGGAATCTTTACATAATCAGCCATTCGGAAGCATGAAACAAAACTTTCAAATTAAAAAAACTTCCTTAAACAAACTGGTTTAAGGAACAAACATTTCTGATTTATTCTGGTGGCGCTTTTGCGTTTAGTTTAGGTATATCTAATAAGGCCAGGTCGTAGTGTAAAGAGGTTATACATTTGACCAATAATGGCGTAGATACCAAGTCTTTGTAGTTGAGATTAATACTCCTTATATTAAGAGATAGTACAGCCGGTCGATTCTGTAAACATGTCGAAGTGAAGGCTTGGGTGAAGTGATCACGAGATGAGCTGTCAATTCATATAATCAAGATAAAATGACAGCTCACTTTGTGATCACGTGACATCTTGATTATATGGATTGACAGCTCACCTCGTGATCACTTCACCCAAGCCTTCACTCCGATTTGTTAACAGAATCGATCGGCAGAAACATATTCCCCCCACACGAGGATAGTAAACCTAAACACACAACTGAGTTATATCTAACTTCAAGTCTTCAATGTAAGACATGTCCCCAATACATAAATCTATACACACGGGCGATCAGAACAGCCAACTTTACCGTCCAACTTGGCTGACGTCACTTGTTAACTTACTAATCACATCTGCGGTACTTCGCATCGGCTTGAGCGATGGCCTTCCAATACCGTGAGACAGATAAGGCAATCTGTGAGATAAAGCTAGAGAAATATCTATTAGTGAGTTACGGGCTATGGTGTTGTTGTTAACCTTCTGACAAGCTAGCGCGTGCCCTGTACGCCAAACGCCACAAATATGTGACAAAAAGTACGGCGAATTTGTGGTTTGGCGTCGGGGGCATGCCGATGCGTATGCTTTGGCGTTCAAAAGGTTAAATGATTTAGAGCCGCAACTATCATGCTTGTGTCGTCGTCTGGTTTTGATGTTTTCAATGCTAACTCGGAACTATCCTTCTTAATTTACGGTAGACGAAATCGGCCTAGATACTGCTTATTTTTTTTTTTCTAAATAATTATTAGGTCTTTGCCTGTTAAATCGGCGTTTTATTAAGCAGACCATTTTGGGCTATGATAACTTTGGTTTAACTTAACCGGATTCAGCTAAATACCAGTATTATACGTGGAGCGGCTGCCTACTAGACCTCTACAATCCATAAACTGGGTGACACGGTACTTTTTGGCATTTTACTGGCTTCTGACTATCCGTACCTAATGACTGCCAAAGATCTACAAATAATAGCTTATGCTCTCCCGCCGCTGCACGCAGGGTAAATAAACTTTATATTTAAACCACGTCATTCCTTTATAGAAATCAGTCGCTGTCTGCTGTTATTTAAACCAGATTATTTATTCTAAACCACGCAACCGTTTTCGAATAGAAAGAGCGATAAATGAGTAAAGTTTGTGTTCATAATTTACACCCGTGCGAAGCCGGGGCGGATAGCCATTAAGGTATTTTTTTGAGTAAAATCAAGCCATGTTGTATTCTGCACACAACAATCATACCATATTTAGAAAGCTTATCTATCTTCAATTGAAGGAGGACCGAGAAACTATGATTTATAAGTACGTACGTCACTGGAAGCGGCATTCTGAGTAGCTTAATTCATTTCCTTACCTGTAAAAAAAGAAAATACAATTAGTTATGAAACCTTTTTTTATAAAAGTTGTTAATAACATTACGAAATACAATTTTTCATTAATCATCTGCAGATTTTTATTACATCTGTCCCAGCATGTGTTATATATAACATTTAAGTCAGTATGTCCATCTGCGTAAAGGAACTTTGGCTCACAAGTTAATGGATCGCCCGCGACACATTTAGCTATGGAAAGCCATTCGAGCGTGACCACTTGCCGTGTTACTTGTTTTGTGAGGGTTACAAGCATACATATCATATGTCTGTATATGTAGGGTGAAGGGCGAAGAAGAAGAAAGATCGATTCAGGGTAGGAGACGATTTGCAATGACTATCAAACAGGCGCCAGAAGACAAAATAAGTCGCAGAGAGTGAAGAGTGAGCTCACACATCATCTATGATAGTGTTTCTTTGAAGCATTCGACATATGTATGTGTCAGAGTTGTCAAAATGAAACAGAAATAAATTCGTATGACTCGGTGAGACGCACCTAAAGGTCATATCTTTGCCTGCGGACTTTTGATACAGTTAAAACTCCACGAAAGAAGTCGTCGACATTGGCTCAACATTATAGTAACTTCGATTTAACACATCGAAATACAATTACAAAATCGTGAACAGGTCTACGATATCAAAACAGTTTAAAATGCATCAACATTAAATCTACCAGATACCGATCAAACAGAACAGAAACGAAACAACCTCATCGAAATCAAACATTGTTTACTTTGTAACCAGCATGACATTTTCAGCTAATTTGCAATTCCAATTCCGACCAATAGGACCGCTGCGCTAATGCCGAAGCAAAGAGTCAAAGAAGCCGCATTTCCGGAAACTGCCGAACATAGCCGATGGCGACCGAGCGTTTGGCCATGCGGCTAATGAGCAAATAAAGGAGGCACGGTGATTAGCGAGCCTGATGGATGGCCAGCTATCGAAATTACCTTTAGATTGTGAAGAGCTAATTCCGTGTTGGGGTTATTTCTTGCTTTGTGATGGTTTCAGGAGCTAGTCAGTGGGGCTGCTAAAATGATTTTATAACAAAAAAAAAAAACAACGGGTTGCACTTCGGGAGTGCCGGCAGAAGTGAAAACTTGAACATTAACGTTGTGCATTTTTGATATTTTGGAATGGTTAGGGAATAATTTCGCACGAATTGCTTTAATTATCAGTATAAAAGTACTATCATTTATGTGGCAAAATATTCATTTATTGCGCTATCGTACAAAAACATGACAATTTATATTACATAAAAAATTTAACACTTCAGAACATTCCCTCCGTCTTACGAATTTTCGATCAGGTCACGTGTCCTGACGCGAGTTTAACAATTTTAACCATCCCAAAAAGTGCACAACGCCGCTAAAGAAGTTTTTACTTCAAAATTGTTATCACCCGATTATACCAGAAAGAGGGTAATGAGTTGAAAATAAAATGAATGAATAAAATGAACTGAAAATATATGTTGAATAGCGATATTAAGGTTGACAAAAAATTACATTGCATTGAAAAACCAAGAACAACTGATTAGTCAAGGTACAATGTAACATTTTAACCGAAGATTTAAAATACAATTCATATCATTAAAGCATACCAAAATAATGAAAACCTATTTAACATCAAACCTAGCCTTAAACATTATTGCTAAACAAAAGAACCTTATCAAAGCTTATGCTACACACAGGTAGGGTTGTCAACCGTACTCTAAAATAGAGTATTGTACTCTATTTTGCGTAGACGTACGTCTATTATCTACAAAAGCAATAGAGTAAGCTTAAATACTCTATTTATTTTGACTCTTTTAATTAAACTGAATGAAATCTTACCATTTCAGTATTCCACTGAAGGAGTTTTTGGTTTTCTTTTCGGTCATAATTGCAAATTGGTGATAAAAGAAATCCATGCTTGCAGCTTTATTCGAATTCTCTAATTATTTTAAAAACAAAAACATTTTGATTTCGCAGTAAGTAATAGGTACTCTTTTTTTCTACGACTGTACTCTTCATGTGCCCTTCCTAAAATCAGAAATACTCTACTTCTTCTAAAAAAGTTGGCAACCCTATCTAGTTCTAGTCGGAGAGCTGAACGTTCAAGGAGCGCACGCAACGCACATCGATCAGCTGCGAATGGCGAACATGCAAGGCGACGTGTGATGACTAATCTGCTATTATAATGCGCTGTCACAACCGCTAACGAGGTGGTC
Source organism: Mamestra configurata (assembly GCA_002192655.3). Classification (NCBI taxonomy): domain Eukaryota; kingdom Metazoa; phylum Arthropoda; class Insecta; order Lepidoptera; family Noctuidae; genus Mamestra; species Mamestra configurata. Next base: position 69,247 of record NDFZ01005364.1, on the reverse strand, counting down.
GTCATTGATTTTAGATTGGGATTGGGTAAGAAATGTTACAGCTAATTTACTGTGTCTATTGAAGAAATTAGGATGAAGGGGACAGGAAGTGCTCGTAACGGCTCACGTAGAAAGGCATAACACGACAAGTTGACAAGCCCTGACTGGAGGCTTTAATATTATATTAAAGCCACCACAGGCACGCCCGGTTAAGCAGTCGACAACCTCATGGGTTGAACTGCGAGACGCCACTCATAAAAAAAAAACGACAAGTCGACATCGATGTGACGACAATTTCTTGTCCTACGCATTTTCGTCTTACTACGAATAGTTTGCGAGCCTTCGTGCTGATTGCACTCGGTAACTTGTGTGTTTACCAAATTCATCTACTTTCAAGTGAGGTGAATTACTAATTTGTTCTCAGGCTTATCCGTCACAACAGTGTGATATATGTACGATTGCGGATTGAAAAGTATTCGGCCTGACTAAGAAACTAAACACGTTTAAAATCGATTATATTTTAAATTTTCTATGTAATCACTGCCAAATTGAATACACATCTGCCATCTCGCGAGTAAAGCGTTCAGACCGTTGATAAAAAATATTCTTCCTTAGACTCAACATTTTTTAGAGACCGATCTGGCTATATTTGCTGTAGTCTGATTACACCTCATAACTCCGTCATTTATAAACCGATTTTTATTATGTGAAAGGATATACTTTCCGATTGGTCCCTTAGAAATTTCATCAAAATCGGCTCAGTAGTTTTTAAATCAAAATAGCTGGTAAAAATATGTCATCCAAGTAATGGAATTGCGTATTTTGCTTTTCTGTGACTGTACAGTGGTGTTGTTAGTTGTGGGGGAAAAAAAGAAAAATAAAAATTTCGTTTTTGTTATTTGGAAGACGGTTGTATTTTTTTGTCAAAAACTTTTTTTAAATTCCTGTTATTCAAATAAACTACTTAAAAACCGAGCTAGGAAATGCAACTACGTGAAATATGCATCAGCACCATACACCGTAAACACACTAAAGTATTAATGGGTGACAAAGTAGTCCAGACCAGTTAAGTGTTATTACGAACTATTTGTGGCTCTTCGTCGCGTGCGAGGCAAACCATCGACAGTTGACGGTAATTTAAAGACCGAATTATATGCAAATGCATATTGCATTCGCATATTTTGGCCCTTTTCAGCCGTAGTTGCATATCTTAGTTTTTTTTTTTAATTGTTCATATTTACTCCCGATCTTGATCTCGTTCATTGTTCAGATGTCTCACATAGTGACACCAGAGACATCCGATCGCCCGGCACGATAAATCCAAATATGGCACACAAATTTAAAGCATGCCCAGTCACCTTAGTAGACGTAGAACGGTCCATTCCTGATTACGGTAACTTTAAAGGTAAATTGTAAATCTAATTATTACATGTAGGTATTTCATAATTATTATTTTCGCAAATACGATTGTTATTGTTGAGTAATAACAGCTTTTTAAAATCTCATGTTGCATAATTTGGCCCTTTTTATGGATTTTCGTGCATATTCTAGCTATTTTTCTTGCATATTTTGGGCTTTTTATGTTGCATAAATAATCCGATCTCTAGTAATAATAAATCAATATACACGGGACATTCTGCAGCTCATACTTCTTTAATGAATGAGGTACAAACGTGGTAAATATACACATACCTATTTGCTTTAGTCATTATCTTCGCTTGCGTGAATGTTTAATCTGCCTAGCCTTTTTAGCCAATTATCTCAGGGTCAGCTTACAGTTTAACCGGATACAGCTAACCAGTACGTTTTTTGGAGCGATTGCCTGACTGAGCTCCATAAACCAGTGCCCTCTGGATAAAACTATGCAAGATAACATTGGATAGACTAATGTCAAATCTTGTCCCAAACGGACTTAAAACTTAACCAGCGGAATGTGAATGTGCCAATTGCCATACACACTTGCATAACTCTTCGGGAACGCTTGAAATACAAAACGTGTGCGTCGCGGGACGCCCGACAGAAGTGATAACTTAAACTAATCTAAGTTGAACTATTTAATATGGGAAGTGTCTGTCCGAAATACGACTAGCGCTGTGGGTTAGAGTGAGAGAGGAAGAGCCTGCCTACTGCTGCCGTATGCGTGAGAGAAAGGGAAGCGAGACAGCCTGGCGCCGTAACGCGTTACGTTACGAAGCGGTTTACCCTCCCATAACAAGTTATCACTTCAAAAAATAAAAATGAAAGTGTTTATTCACAGTAATACATTTTTAACAATACAATTATTACCTCTTCCAAACGGCATAGCAGTTTGCAGATACACACAAATTAGTATTTTTTTAAATATTCTCGACATCGCTATATGCGCATGTAAACAGATAGACACAAAAGTACAAGTTTTCTTTTTAATATCCTCTACATCAGTTATATTATATACTAGCTTTTGCCCGCGACTTCGTACGCGTATATCCCGTTGTTTACCGTTTCCGTATAACCTATAGCTTTCCTCATTAATGTGGCCATCATATACAAAAAGAATTTTCCAAATCCGTCTCGTTGTTCCAGAGATTAGCGCGTTCAAACAAACAAACTCTTCAGCTTTATTATTTTAGTTAGATTACTTATTTATCCCAAACCAACGTAAACAAAATAAAAAATATGAACACACAAATGTGCAAACTGTAAACTCTAGTCATAAATGTTAAGGAGGGTTAAACGAAAAGGGTTTCCATGGCAATCGTACTTTGGGGTAAGCATTCCATTACTAGTTAATGCATTATTGAAATGTTCTGCAAGGCCACGCGACTCCATAACTATTTAAACTAAGGGTTCTGTTTACTCATAAGAGGCAGAGGATAGATAACATTATCATAAATGTTCATTGGATGACATAAAACAGAACATAGGCAGTTATTAAGAACGTTTTTGGGGGCAATCTGAATAATCTATAGTCCTGCGAAAACGATTGCGATCGCAGTAATGCGTTACAGAAGTAGATCACTTGTATGTGTGTATAGAAATGTCAGCATAGAAGACGGAGCCCGCTAGGGACAGAGTCTGCCAGGGTTGCGGAATTTGTTCGAAAGAGTCACCGCGGCCCTGGAACGCAAAGGGCTTTAGAAGTGGGTTTTAGACAGTAAGAGTCTAACACGCCCTTCCGCTCCACCCAGAGCGGAAGAAGTCATTTGATGATTTCCCATCTTTAAAAAAAAAGTATGTGTGTATGTCATTTTTCACCATCACCATCATCCAGGTTAGTCACACAACTTAGGAGTATCATCGAATACCTACTTATCTAACCTAATAAACAACTTCCCAGACAGATGTGTTGCTGAGGAGTTTGTTGCACCATTTCTCGCCAGCTTAAACAGTAGTGGTGACGGGACATGTTTTGGAGTACTGTCTTTGTGTAAAACTGACATTCAAAAGGTGCTGGTTTTCAGCCTAAGTTGAACAAAAGACTTTTATTTAATGAAAATAGAAATAACTTAAATTGTTTGATCTGAACCTTTTTCAAAATCCTATAAACGGCAGAAATCTATTCTTTCGCTACTTTTATCGCGGAAAATACACAGATTCTCTGGTTCCATGGGGGGCAAAACCGCGAGATTGAGCTAGTCAGCTATATAAATAAAGTTGTAACTCATCGAAGCTCGTCTGTCATCATAAATTACTACGAAACAAATAATCCGCTGCAACTTTAGTGAACTGCTACTTAAAGAGTGATTGATTATTTACAGTATCAATACCAACTTTTACTGATTAATGACTATTTCGGTTTCAAAATAGATATCGATTAAGAATAAATGGAAAGTATTTGCGGTTTGGTCGCGCTTTATTTAAATTGAATGATGCATCTAAAATAGATGGCCATTACCTGTGCCCAGCAGACAGAATTCATAGTTTTATTCTGTATGGCTATTTATAATAATAATCATCATGATAAAATTTCAGTCAAAGATGTACTTGGCGGAAAAAACACAGGTGCACTGTGTTCTTCCTCTCATAAAAGCCGATGGGACGTCAATCCGACATGACCGACGGCCCGTTTCAATAACGTATCTACCTTTAACCAACTGTCAAATTAGCTACCAACAGTAGCTGAAACGTCATGTTTCAAAGGCAAAAATGACGTTTCAGTTACTGTTGGTAGCGAATTTGACAGTTGGTTAAAGGTATATACGTTGAAACGGGCCGTAAGGCTATATAAACCCTAGATTTAAAAGGACCATAATAATCCAGTAACTTTACCAGTTGGCTTTTCTGAAACCTAGTACCTAAAAGCTGAGATGAAAACTCCTCTCTAATACAGAGCTTCCCTGAATTCTTGTAAAGGCATTTTAGATTAGCTTTAAAAACAGATCTTTTACATCCACGAATAATAAGGGCTCATCGTCACAATTTCAGCCCAAAGACGCCTACTGCAGGACATACTCCCCCTAGCGTTGCCGCCGGCCCTGTGATTTTTGCATCCAGCGATTCTCGCAGTCATCAGTACACCTTGTGCGAAGGCCTTATATCTAAGGCTGGATTGAAATTATACACCATCCAACAAAATGTTGTTTCATTGGGGCTAACAGCCCAGGGCGCGGTCAACGAAGAATTAAGTATTCCCACTCGTGGAACCCATTTCGTAGGTACATGGAAGAATATACAAATGATAATGCAAAAATGTCGTGTCGAAGTGGCATCATAATTCTGAGCCCTGCCTTACAGTTGAGCTAACTCTAAAAACAACAATTTCATAAATGACACTCCTTCATCAGTGAGACTAGTTTCTGTTTAATACGCACAAAACGAGTTAAAACAATGTTAAATGTTAGTGTTACTGTAAAACATTGAGCCCATTTGTTTTCGTCTAAGCAAATGTTTTGACAAAAGAGTAATGAATCTGTCAGGGGTGCTCGGTTCGCGCGCCCATCGCTGAATTACTTGAAGCTGATATTTTGGCAATTTTTGGAATTGTAGCTACACTGCTACAGTTGTGGGAAACCATTTTTAACCTTTTGAACGCCATTGTCACGTATACATGACAAGCAAGCGCGTGCCCTGTACGCCAAACGTCACAAATATGTGACAAAAAGTACGGCGAATTTGTAGTTTGGCGTCGCGGGCACGCCGATGTGTTTATGCTCTGGCGGTCAAAAGGTTAATTATATAATAATAATAATATTTATTCTTTCTTCACAAAGCTGACTTAAAGTTAATGTGTTCAAAAATGTCTCAGCTGTATTCCACCTTGTGAGAGACTGGTGCCTGATATAGGTTTTTGGGAAAAACCTGTGTTACAGGTCACCAGGCCCCTTCCACGGCTAGAATTAGCTTTTACAGAGGTACCGTGCAAGAGTAGAAGTTAAAGAATATGCATAACTAAAATAAATAAAAAAAAACAAATAAAATATAAATAATATGCTTTTGCTATGTGCTATATATGCTATTTTTAATGAATAAAGGACGGATGTTCTAACACAGGTACACGTAAACGTGACATCCTTCACACTCATCCTATACACGCAAGATGATCAAGAATATCAATCACTAAACAGGATTGAATCAAAGACAGGAGTCACACGTGTCTCACAAATGCTAAATGATGAATTGAGAGTAGAGGGTACAAGACAGATTAGTTTTGCTAATGTGAGATAGCACTTTTGATTCCTGGTTGATTTATGTATTAACTTTATAGATATACTGTTTCTTTTTTGTGTTTTTCATTTTTCTGTTAACTCACACACTGTTTAATTAATGGTTTAAATATTTTTAAATATGTGAGTACCATTTACCTACATTTATTTAGAAAATGAATAAGTTTACCTCTGCTGGTACTACTTTGTTCCTACTCGTATAAGTAGCATACTCTGGGTTCATCGTCCTCACATAATATGAAATTAATTTTTGTATACCAAATTTAGTAAAACCATTATTTGAAAAGAGTAACTATGGAGTTTCTTGTCCGTTCTTCTCCATAAGAATCTACCTTTCCGAATGGACAGTAGAGGCACTTAATTAATTTAATACTATTATTTTACTGAACTGTAAATGATGACGTTCAAAAGTGCCGTTAATGGCCTAATTGAAATAAACGTTTTGACTTTGACTTGACTGTACGTAAGTATAAAGTAGGCAACAACTCTGTTAACACTCAAATAAGTATTCAGAAGATATTCCATAACAGTAATTTAGTGCTCCTGATTCTCAAAAAACCTTTTTTACAAACCAGAAACACCGATTTCTGAAATAAAAGTATTTTTTCTTTTTTATTTGGAAGTCGGTTGGATTTTTTTGTAACACGTTTTTTATTTTACATTGTTTAGTGGTACCACTCACCTAACAAAACCACTGGAAAGTCACAGGAAAGCAAAACATATTTCGTTTACTTCTATGATATATTTTCGATTTCCTCCAGCTATTTTCATTTAAAAACCAAACTACTGAACCGATTTTAATCAAATTTCTATGGGACCAATCGGAACGTATATCCTTTCACATGAAAAGAGAATTTTTCAAATCGGTTTATAAATGACGGAGTTATGAGGTAACAAACATAAAAAAAAAACAACAACGGGCTGCACTCCGGGAGTGCCGCCGGCAGGAGTGAAAACTTAAACATTAATTTTGTGCATTTTTAATATTTTTGAATGGTTAGGGAATAATTTCGCACGAATTGCTTTAATTATCAGTATAAAAGTACTATAATTTATGTGGTAAAATACAATATTCATTTTTTGTGCTATCGTACACAAACATGACAATTTACATTAAAAAATTAACACTTCAGAACTTTCCCTCCGTCTTACGAATTTTCGATCACGTCACGTGTCCTGACGCGAGTTAAACATTTTTTACCCATCCCAAAAAGTGCACACAAAAATACAACCGAGATGAGAACCTCCTCTTTGAAGTCGGTTAAAAACCTGTATAAACTGCGCGTTCCAAACGCTCCTACAAATACCATCTCCGAAATTTCGAGCTATTTATAAACCGCTAAGGTTTGAGTGATAGCCCCAACTTGGGCAAGCGCGATGATGGATGACATCTTCTTCTTATTACACGATTATTTGTTAAAATTCGATATTTGACAGCCTGATGGATACTATAAATCTTGGCTTTTTAGGTCAGGAAAAAAGATGGAGGGTGTATTAAAAGGGTAAATATGTTTTACGATCATTACGATCGTGTTGGCGTTGTGTCATTAAATACCCAGAAAAATACGTTGTTTATTCTGTGCGTTAAATATGGAGCTTTTACGCGATAATAGGCATAGTTAGGCTTATAAAAGCCTGTGTAATTAAGTCTATAATCGATCAGCAATACGATAATTTGTATTGTCAAATCGCGTGTTAGCAGTTGTGATTGATTGACCGAACACAAACAATTAGTAGATAACATAAAAAAGTTGAAATGAGATTAGCCGATTGGAAAAACTTTCAGCTATATCTGGCTCGAATTGACAAATATGATTAAAATGATCACTGAAAATCATGAACATGTTTTTAAAGCTAAATGTCGAAGTGTGATGTGGGGTTTTTTACCGATGGGAAATCATTAAATGACTCTTTCCGCTCTAGGTGGAGTGGAAGGGAGTGTCAGACTTTTACTGACTAAAACCCATCTATGATCCTCGAGATGCCCTTTGCTTTCCAGGGCCGCGGTGATTTTTTCGAACAAATTCCGCAACATTGTTGAGTACAGGTTTAATTTCTGTCCCATAACTCACGATTATTTTGATATATTCATTCCTATTTTCCCCTAAAATAATAAATAGACAGACACGATTCAGTTTACCAGGACGGAGGCGTTCCCAGTAGGCATCAGGGAATGATGGGGGTACATTTATCATGAGTAACATACGCGTCAGGGCGTAGCATGGAAATGCCACGAGGGGAGACTATGATGTAATGCGAGTTGAGCACAAGTTTTGGCTAACATAGCCAGGATCCCGTGACTAAATAATATCAGCCGTTTGATCTTCCAGGTTAAGCAACGCTTTTCGAAGTCGGCCCGTGGATGGGTCACCATCCATTACATACAGATTCGTCTCTGTGCCTCGGAAAGAACGTAAGCCGTTGGTCCCAGATGTCATTTGCAGATCCTTGACAATCGTTAAGGGTTGTCAGAAGGCAGAAATCTGACATCAGACTGGCCAATGGGGTACCGTATTACATAGTTACTGGGTAGTGAAGGGCAGATAGACAGACGCTCCATGGAAAATACTGGTACTCAGTAGCATCCGATAAGACAGGATGCAACGCCAACAAAGTTAGGAAAAAGCTAAGCGGATAGATAATTATCTATCTGCTTAGCCTATATATATATTCAGAAAAGTCACGGGCCCGTGACAATTCTGAATATTGTCACGGGCTTTATGAATGATAATAATAAAAAGATTTATTTTCTCCCACAAAGTACAATATTACAAATTATAGGTGTGTGGGAGTCAGGAATCCAAACTAGGATACCCTGTGCCATGGACCCCTGGCCCCCCTCGCCGAGATTGGGATTATCACAATAATTGTACTCAAAATACTGGTACTTAGCAGCATCCGATTAGACTGGATGCCAATTGCCAACGCTAATACAGTTGGGAAAAGGCTAAGCAGATTGATATAGATATAGTCAGAATTGTTACGGGCCTTATGAATAGTTTTGACGGTGCCGTTTCTAGCTGTTTCGATGTTCTGTGGAGCGAAGGCATAATATGAACCAGCTGACATATTGCCGCGTCTTCGCATCTTATTTATCTTAGTTATTAGAGTTGATATGCGAGTGGTTTTAATTATTGTGGGTAAGATTTGAAACGTGTACGTAAACACGTGTGTATTTTTAGAACGAGTGAGGTGTTTTAATTAGAAGTTTGAGGAAAATGTTGCGAGAGTTTTAATTAAGAAACCACAATTATGAAGGTAGAAGTGAAAATATGTTTTTTTAAAGTAGTGTCTCAGCCTTGAGGTTCCACTCAAAAGGGCGTGGCTTCTGTCCAAAGGTACAATCCCGTGCATCGCGGCCGATCGCAGCCGCGCGCGATCTGTCGCGAGCGACTGTCGCGCGCGGGTGAAATATGAAAGATATTTGAATACTATGAATTAATTAAACTTTTGGTACTTCGAGCCGGATCTGAACCAGCGACCTATGGATGAGATGTGTAAAAACTCTCGTTGAAGCCAGATGGCAATATAAATATTCTTTAATTAGTGCAAGTTTTATTGAAATCTGAAGAGTAGCACCATGTGTGGCGGGATACCAGTATGTGCTACAGTACCTAACTCTACTTCTCCTCACAAATTTAATTGTTTTAAATTTTTAAAGCCTCCACAGTGCTCCCGCATCCACAGTTAATGTCTAAAAGTGATCCCGATCGGTTCATAAATAACGGAGTCAATTTGCCGATACAAAGGCCCCGCGAAATTGTTTTCATGTCGCCGCGTCATCGCGTCAATTAAAAAAAAAAAGCTGGTTAAAATTATCCCCGTGTGTTTATTTAAGGGACTAGATATTGGTGATTTGGTATTTGGTCCTTTATACAGTGGCTTCACATAATATTATGTGTGCTGTTATGATTAAATTGAATATATTTATTTATTTTATTGAATTCCTAATTTTGAGTTTTTTTTATGGATATGTCATCGCCGCACCGTACTTACGGTTATTTCCTTCGTTAATTAAAGTAGATTTTTAATAATTTTACGGTATTTTTTGGTACCTACATATGTATATTAAATAAAAGTGCAAAATGTTTTATATCAAATTCACATTCAAATGTTTCGCTCGCTGGGACATTTGAAGCTAGCGAGGTTCGTAGCAACGCGCTGGATATAATTTACTGAAGTATCCGTCGAGGCTCTTTAATTAAATTATGCCTAAAGCTGCAAAATATTGTAAAACCTAAATGTAACTTAATTTCGACGACACTCTTTGCGCGAGGTAAAAATCCGGAAACACGTCCCGCCGCGCGTACTGGACTTTTGAAAGAAAACCTTCCTAACAGAACCATAGGTAACAATCATAAGGGTTCTACCTCCGCTTATAACAAACCCATCTCAAGTGCAGTTGTAAGATAATCCACAAGAAGTAGGCTTATTGAGTCTCTGAAGCCGGTCTTTATCTGAAGGCAGTAAGTTTGAGAGCTCTAAGCTAGCACTAAGTTACAAGCCGGGCTTGCGGCTTCCGACACACACTAAAGCCGTGGTTACATGCCCTTCTTATCGGCAATTACTGTCCGGCAACGCTTGCTTTCATAAAGCACAAGGACTTTCTGACACACACAGACTTCAAAATAATACTACGATATCAGAAATATTAATTGACGTAAACGACATTTATGAACCTTACGTTAATTGTCGTAGGGTTTTTTTTTTTTTTTAAGGATGGGAAATCATCAAATGACTTCTTCAGCTCTGGGTGGAGCGGAAGGGCGTGTCAGACTCTTACTGACTAAAACCCATCCGTGTTCCTTCTAAAGCCCTTTGCGTTCCAGGGCCGCGGTGACTCTTTCGAACAAATTCCGCAACCCTTGCAGGCTCTGGCCCTAGCGGGCCCCGTCTTCTATGCTGACATCTCTTTGAGGCGCGCGTGAAACACAACGCGCCATCGACCCAGGCCTGGTGGTGATCGGACAGCGAGCCACCCAACGCTCGCCGTCCGCAGGCCCGCGCCTACAGTGGCCGGGGATCGCCCTGCGACTCCCGACGCCCGGGGCGTCTTCTCCTATAGTCGTAGGGTTACTTTTGCATTTTGGGTAAATGTCCCTTACGTCAGTTGATATTTGTGGTATCGACTATCCAACCTTAGGTTAAATAATGCCTAAAATATGTTATTATTCCAAAGAAGTAGTGATCTTTCCTAGTGACACCCGCATCAAAATAAAGTTCACGACTTCCTCGATTGTAGTCCCCGGACAATAAGCGTGTTTTCAATAAATGAATCAGAGGTATACCACCACTGTGTAGCCTCACTGCTCACACGAGAGAGATGGAGCTATACAACACGAATAGCACTATCCACTTTATATCGGAATACATAGATAAATAGTCGGATACATAATTTACTTTATTGTTTACCAAAAATAGTTAGGGTTAGTAGCAGTAGGCTGGTATGTTTCCAATCTTCAGGTACGCTCCTTATTAAGCTGCGAAATATGACTCAATATAGTCTGGTGGTACCAGTAGTAACCATTTTTAAATCTGGCATTTCAGTAAGCAAATTGCTTGAGACATCAAGCCATTTTATGACGTGATACTTTGTTAGGCCACACTTGAGCAATTCAACTTGCCCGTGTAAGCGGACCTTTAGGTAGGTAATCCTAGAGGGTAGTAAGGCAAAGTCAATGAATTATAGATATAGTATATTGGATAGAACGGAAAACAAAAGGGGAATACGAGTACATTGTTGGAGATAGCTCTATAACGAGTACTTGGGTATGTGCAGCTTTTGTATGACTCAATAGGAGAATCGAGAGTAAATATCAAGATTGTGATTTTAACGACAGAATCTCCAATATTAATAATAGGGTACTTTTCTGAAAAAGAATCTACTCAGGCCGTCTGTTTGCGTAATGATTTTTTATCGTTTGTCACTTAAACAAAATATGAAGACGATACAGTGAGATAAAACTTCGCGTGACGTCACGTTTTGGTACAATTTTTACCAAGTAGTGACGTCACCATCCCCACTCGCGAACTGTCATTCATGCACTTCATCTTGGTCAATTTTAATAAATACCAAATAGATTGATTTTCTTTTCTATACAGGAAATATCCCCTATTGGTGGTTATTTTACCGTTACTACTCAAATTCTCAAATACTGGTTCAAAGGAATCTTGTTTTGTCATTTGATCCAAATAATGAGTATTGACCTGTAATCAGCTGCCTACTACCTATTGTATCTTTTTAATTTTTGACCTTGAATTGAGTTTTTTATGTTTGAAAATATGTATTGTCATTTTTCTTTTGTACTTACTTGATTTCTTTTTTGTTTCGAATTTAATGTAATTTAATATAACTGTTCTTAATATAATTTAATATAATTATTTTATTGTACTTAATTGAACTTATTCGCAATGTGACATACTATACCTATATTTGACATCTTTTATTTATAAACGACATTTTTTTGATATTTTTTTACTTTTATTTTTATAATAATTGTATAAAGTGTAATTTATTTTATTTTGTTATGCGTTGTTTAAATTTTATTATTATTATTTTGTTTCAAATGTACTAATGAATTGTTAATCTTTCATAGAGAATGTTGTGCATACCTATAAGTGATGTATTTGTACAGAATTCAATACTTATAATTTCCTGTTTTTTGTTTAAATTGTAAATATGTCGTTGGTGTGCCTTACTTAATAAATAAATAAATAAATCACGAGCCAGTCAATACCAATCTCCGTCCGTATAACGCTAATCTTATATTCCTCGGTTACCAAGAAACCCAAACTAAAAACCAACAAAGTATAAGTAATTAATATCTTTCAACTCATAAAATAGTTTCAAGAAGTTCTTTTTCGTATTAAAGGCAGTCCTCTAGAGCTCGGGACTTTCAGCAGGGTGATATTTAAAAAGTTGCCAGACTAAGTTAGCGGGGAGAGCTCAAAGATGGACCAAAGTTATAGTGCATAGAGCGGACGGAATTAACTTTTGTGTGTTATTAATTATTTAATGCTTGTTGACGGGTATAATTTGCTTAATAGTCCGAATGTCATCGGAAAATGGCAAATTCCGTAAGAATATAAAATATCTTGAGAGATTTTAAACTCTCGATAAATTGTCAACTGAACATTTGGAATACTTTATCACGCATCAAAATTTGATAGTCTACAATCTCTCGGAGTCGTTCCGAGAAATTGTGGACTGACATTAAATGGCGACCAATCAGAGCACAAGTCTACAGTTTATCCGTGTACATGTGATAGTAAACCTGGAAACAAGGCTCTCATTCGTCTATTCAGAGAAAACAAAGACCAAAGAGAAGCCAAGTTTCCAATGTAACTATCACACCAAAACAGATAAATTGTAGACCGAGCTGATCGGTCAGCAATTTATGACAGTCCTCAATTTTTCGGAACGCACGGAGATACTATAGAATAGAAGATTTTGATTCGTATAATTGCAGAACAAATGTTCATTTGACTATTTATCTTGAGTTTACAATCTCTCAAAGTATTTTGTAATCCTTTGAGTTTGCAATTATCCGGTGACAGTAATTTAGGGCAATGTGAAGTGAGAAAGCAACTGCTTACAGCAAGAGTGATTGTCAAAGTCATGATATCTCTGAACTTCAACTACCAATTCTCTATTATAGAGGATAATCTCATATGTTTAAAACAGTTTTTTTTTGTAGGAGAAGAGTAAAATCTGCAGTTTTTTAAGGCATTAATATTCGTTAGGTTTCCTTATGTGATGGTAAACGCAGATATTAGAATAGAATACACTTTATTATGTACACCATATAAGTAACAGAAAAGATAAATAAAGAAAAACTTTACATAGGGTGACACAATGGACGGCCTTATCTAAAAGCGATCTTTTAAAGACAACCTTTGGATGGACTTCAAAGAGTAAAGGAAAGACAGTGCTGCATGTAGTCTTAGGTGTACTATTTATATATACAATAATAATTATGAAACAAAAGCAGCGAACCCAAGTAAATATGATTAAGGAGAGAGAGAGAGAGCGATTTTTCACCATAGTTAATGTATATTAATGGTGATTTTCTATCTTTTTATTTCAACTTCATGCACGACGACACAATGGCAGTTTTAACACCAAGGGTTCCAAGAGGAAATAGATAACAACATGGCAGGCGTATTTGCTTGACAGATCTCCCCATAATGGATCAGATGGCATATATACCGAATGAAAAGTCAATTTATACATTTGCAAAATCAAAACGACGCGGCAGCTATTCAAATATCGCCAAACCCCCAACAAAACAACATTGATTTCCCATAATTCCACTCAAAATACCTCCACAAACATAGCTCCAATTTTAATTCGACATCAAAGTCATCGACTCTTCATTTCAAACTAAATATAAATTAATAAGTCGCCAGAACTCCGCAGGCTGTGCTCACGGGCGGTTGTGCTACAAGTTTGAACTAAGAATAATATTTATGTTTCAACAGGGCCATGATGAAGTTTGTTAGACTAAAAGAAATTGAACCAGCTTTAGTTGGGGAGAAATCTGTTGGGTGAATGAAGATTTCTATTTTCTAGATCATTGAAAGAAGAAATAACATTTAATAGTAGTGGTTTTTTTTCTGTATGAGAGAGGTACAAATTTAGATACATTATTTTTGCCTGATTTGCCCCACTCTCTGGGTAACTAAGTCTCCCCCCACTCCTTTTATCTTCAGAGGATGTACCTTTCTTCCAGTAAAGACGGAAGTTTTCCAGTTCCTTTGTGGCCGGCCGCGACCCCCCATCGCCGACTCAGGGTACGGGTCAGGGTCTCTTATTTACATACCGTGCATTTAATATTAACAAACCCTGTAATACCACAGCTTTGACCTCCTTGAAAGGCGATTTAATTTTGTGCAAAAGCACAAAGTAGCAGGTTTTAAAAGTTATATTTAAAAACTGCATCTTTTACAAAGGCTTCAATTTTAATAAAACGTGCACGCTTTGTTTGTCAAACAAGCTTTTTGTTTTCACCTAATCAGTGTAAACTTCAGTTTTTCAGCACGAAAGCAAAGGTAATCAGTTTGAAAGCACAAATATTATTATTTACTAACTCTGATTGCACAAACGCCGGTGTACACAATGGAGCTCCGACGACTTATTAATTTATGTTTCATTTCGCCAGATCAGGGCCCCTGCGGGACAGCGAGGCTACTCTTGACCGGGAATAATAATTTTACAGAAGGACAAGTCAAATAATTATAATTATTGGTTGACTAATATATTATAGCGCGAAAAGAATGCGGAAAGACCTTTGCTCAGTGGAACAATTCGAATAGCAAAAAAAAAACACTTTCTTCAGTGTCTAGAAACATATTTCTTAGCTGTGATATAATTCTCTATGGCAATATTTTTTTCGTGATACGTGATCTGCTCAACAAACGGCACATGCCTAAAAACACTTTGGTTTGTTCCACCGAAGTAATAGAATTGTGGTCTACAGTGCTGGTGTGCTAACGACGAAAACGTAAACATATTCCTCAAATAAACGATATAAAGATATTATCATAAAACATGAGGAGTTGTTTTTCGTTATTCTGTTGTACCGAAAATCAGAATACTGCTGCCAGTCCCTTTACAGAAATCTCACACAGGTTTCATATAGTGGAGAGGCCTTTTTTTGGTATAACTCATTTGCTGAGGGAGAAATGTTGACTGGTCTTTCTGTACATTCCTACTCCATGTCACCCCCGACAGCAGTAGCTTGCAATCGATACGGCGTTTTATTTAAATTGAATTACTTATTCTGCAAATAACATGGCGATGCCGCGATGGCGGGTTGAGTCTGTTTTCTCAGGGGTGTTGTCAGCTGGGTGGAACGCTAAGATGTTCTGTCAGCGTTACTTTATTTGATTTTCGGTAAATAGAGGGTAATTGTAATAATGGTGGTGATGTGGAAGGGGATGACGGGGTGATGTGAAATGAATGGAAGATTAGGCTACATAAAGAATGTGAAAATCTTTTTGTTTTGTGAGGTGATCTTAACGACGTATATGCTATTATCTTGCTGTGTTTGTTTTCTCTTTCAAAATGCTTTATTTCGTATTGTAAGACTTCACTTTACTTACCTACTTACTTTTTTCCAATTGGTTAATTTACTGAAGGACAAAGTACATACAGCCTTAACCGTTGGGTCTTAAAACATGAAATCTTGCAGCAACTTATTCCCAACTTGATAATTCAAAAGTGCCTGTAAATAGTATATGAAATAAATTATTTGAATTATCAGGAAGGTGAAAATTCATCCTCTAAAGAGGTCAATTAGCAGATAAAAGTTTGAATGGAAGTTTATCACTTGTTAATTGGAAATTCTAACAGACACACGGCTTGTTAAATAAATATTATAATAAACAGTAACTAATTAATATCTAAACAAAACACATTTAAATTTTCAAGCTAACCCCAGGCGTGCAGCAGTCATTTCAATAATAACAAACATCAAACCGGATATCCGGGCAGCTATTATGAATGTAATATTAAATGAAGGACAAATGGAACAGCACAAATCGACGTCAAAGCTAATTAGGAGTCGTTTATTAATGAGCAGTATTTAACATGGAACTCGAACGTAATAACAACACATTTTGAGTCTCATTTTGTGCTAATTAGAGAAAATAGTGTTTCAGATTTGAAATATGGTGTTTAGTCAAAGTCAAAGCATGTTAAGCCCTTGGGCCTGGTTGTCATTTGTAGTTCTTGACAGTGTTTAGTTACCGAAAGTCTGAAGATAGGAAATCTGAGACCAGTCTTGCCAAGAGGTACCGTGTTACACAGTTACTGGATTGTAAAGGTAAGATCAGGTAATGGCTCCATTTAAAATACTGGTACTCAGCTGATTTCAGTCAAAGTCAAAGCATTTATTTCAAATAAACCATTATCCATATATACATATACTTTTGAATTGTCAAAGTCAGTCCGTCAAAAACATGAAGCTATTTGCACGTTCGAAAGCGTAAATCTCTATGGAGAAGAACGTGCAAGAAACTCCACGGACACTCTTTTAAATCATTTTATGTTTACAAAAATCCTGGTTACACACAATTATTAAAAAGGGTCATTGTGCTCATCATTATGAATACCTTCTACAATGGGACTAAAACTGCTCCGTTGGTCTCAAAGTGGAGTTCTGGGTTCGATTCCCAGGGCGGGCAAAAAGTGTTATTGTGTTTTTCCAATAGGAATTTGCCAGTGACAGCCCGCAGTTTGGAAGTTGGTGGTGTGACACCCCCGTGCCTCGGAAAGCACGTTAAGCCGTTGGTCCTACGTTACATCACTCTCCGGTCGTGTCGGGTTGTCGTCCCATCGGAATATGAGCGTGATGGAAGAGGGAGTGCAACTGTGTTTGCGCACACACTTGTGCACTATAATATGTCCCGCGCCGATGGATAGTCTCGGTTGAGATTGGCCGCCATGGCCGAAATCAGTCAGGAAGACTATATATACTATGGGACTAACCCCGAAATCGCATTATTACAGTAACACCTTGTGTAGGCCAATAGTGGGGATTTTTTTTTCTTTTTTTTTAAGGATAGGAAATCATCAAATGACTTCATCCGCTCTGGGTGGAGTGGAAGGGCGTGTCAGACTCTTACTGACTAAAACCCATCCGTGTTCCTTCTAAAGCCCTTTGCGTTCCAGGGCCGCGGTGACTCTTTCGAACAAATTCCGCAACGGGGGTCTACAAAGTCAAGAATGAATACTGAATAGGTTACTTCTAGGCAAGCGTGCCCCATCATCGACCACATTTTCGCTTACCATCAGGTGAGATAGTGGTCAAACGCGAGTCAGGCCACTAAAGTAAAAAAAAAACGTGGGAGAGCCCAGGAAAAAGCCAGTTTTAATGTTCCGGTATTATGTATGGGCTGGCCTACCCTTACTGTAGGCTACTGCACGCCCATGTGGCTGAATATGTTTGTTCCTCTATGACGTCAGGACGGTTGAACGGATCTTGATGAAATTTGGCACAGAGGTAGATTATAGTCTGGAATAACACATAGAACAGCACTTTTTATCCCGGGAGTATGCACAATTAAAGAGTTTACAGTTGAACTACCGAACGGGCTTTTGTATGTATTTTGATATTGAGAATATAATCACGTACTCTAGCATTGACACTCTAGTATTTCACATTTTCAGTATTGTTTTCTTTCTTAAAAATTATATAAACCACTAATTAACACGAAATCAAAACAAATATAGTCAGCAACAAAAAGAAACTCAATTTCGCAATCAAAAGATGAAAATAAAATATTAAACCATCGTCGAGTCGTCAGCACAATAAATAAAAATAAAAAATTCGCAGATTACATAATGAAAGAATAAAATCTACGAGGAACTATAATTTTGTGATAGCAATATTTTTCGAAAACTGATTTTTAATTTTATTTATTTCATAATGTTAGATAAGTACTTAAAACACAAGGACACACACGGGCGAAGCTTGTATAGTTAAGATATAAAAACAAACAGAGAAACACTAGAGGAAATTCAGTGAAGCGGGCCCGGGGCGCGGATTTATATAAACCGGAGGTCCTACAGAATAGGGTCCGGTAGACATGACAGCGAATAAGGTTGCAAAGAAATATGTACCAGACTGCACTTGATTTACAGACTGTATTGGTGTTGTAGATTTATTTGGTTGTTACCATTGTACATGGAATTTGTTGGAGTTCATAATTTGTATATGTTTTTTGGTCCTTTTTTGCTATACAATTCCATTTACTTGTAACTTTTCCAGGCTTACGAGTTTCGTGTGTTTATCATAAACTTTGAGGGAATTGTCTTATTTTTTATTTTATTTACATACTAGCTTTTGCCAGCGATTTCGTACGCGCATATCCCGTTTTTTCCCGTTCCTTTAGGAATTTGGGAAAATCCTCTCTTAGTGCTCCCCTACACTCCCCAAGGAACCTACATACATGTCAAATTTCAGCTTTCTACGACCAGTAGTTTCGGTTCGTCTGACAGTCATTCAGACACTCAGTCACCAGTAACGAAAGAGTTTTATATATAATGATAATTGATTGATTGCCTGAATCAGTAGCGCTGTATGATGAAACCAGGAGCGGGTTACAAATTATGAAATACTTATAGCTTATCTACCCTTTTGATCCTACTAATATTATAGACGCGAAAGTTTGTAAGGATGGATAGGTGTTTGTTACTCTTTCACGCAAAAACTACTGAATAAATTTTGATGAAATTTGGCACAGTGGTAGACTATAGTCTGGAATAACACATAGGATACTTTTCATCACAGGAATATGTTCCTTTGGGATAATTTTCGACATAAACGCGGGCGAAGCCGCGGGAGGTAGCTTGTAAATAATAATTTAAGCAAGCGTAATTACTATGTCTATATAACAATATAGTAAGGTATCTGTTGCTGGCACTTCTCATTTCGAGGTTAAAATTAAAAAATTACATGCAAACGTCACTCGCCATCATAGATTGTACTTATTTAGCTTGTGTAATTTAAATAAGACTCGGATAAAATTCATCTCATCCTAAGAAACATAAGCATTTTCATAACTATTCATAAAATGAACAATTCCCTCGCTCCTATAGGGACTCCACCTAATTTCTGAGAGCGGCACCGCGACGCCGGCGGTTCACAGCGACGCCACATTTGCATAATAATGCAGGCTGCAGCCCCCGCTGTTTAATGAAATCGCTCGCCAGTACTGGCCACAATGAGCCACTGCATCGAATGTTATGATCAGCCTTCAGTGTGCCCACTGCTGGGACACAAGCCTCCTCAAGTCAACACGCGGGCACAGTACGGTTTGGCGAATGTCACAATCACATGTCTTTTTTTTTCGCTAAAACATTTTATATTTTTCTACTCCGCGGAACAAAGTGACAATCAGTCGATCTGATTTTTCTATTAACGTTTCGAGGTTTATGTTTTGCATATAAATACGACGCGTTCATTAATAAGAAGGTAATTTTGCCGACTTTCTTCCGTAATGTTTTCAACACGTGCTGCCTTTTCTATTATTGCACAACATCAAAAGTCTCTTCACGAAATGATGTCAAAAATAATATTAATACACCATAAAACTTAACCTTCAAATGTCGCACCGGGGTCTCGGAGACCCCAGGCCCAATTTATGAGCTCATTAGCCAGGGTACCCCACACCTGGTCGTCGCTAATACCGGCCCGGTAATTGCCACCGCACATTCTTTGTTCCACATTATTAATTTATTAAAGGGTATTTCGTATCTAACTGCGTGTAAACAAAAAACAATAAAGTTTCATTACGACTTTAATGGCGGACCTCGATGAGATTATCATTTTTTTCAGGATTAGCGTTGGGCCGCGCGAGATTGATGAGAATTTTCTATTTTTTTGTTGTTTTAATTAAAATATGTGCTCAGTTATATTTTTTTAATTTTCATTATCCTAAAACATAAAACCTGCAATAAAATTCTAGCACGACTAATGAATAATAATGAAAAATGCCAATTTATTTCGCTTCTAACGAAAGAGCTATAGGGTTGTTGACTCGAGAAACCTATTAACCCTGAAATATTAGAAAAAAAAATTATAACAACTGTAGCATAAATATTCAAAGCAGCAATATTTATTGTTGTTTTCAACGCACAATCGTTAAAATCTATTTATTTCTCGTGTACCGAAACAACGCTGGTAATTCTGGATGATTTACAGTTAATTCCACCAAAAACTTGAAATAAACTTTCGAGTGGTATTAAATTACTTTTTGATTAGTCTCTCGTAGTGCCATTTGTTTATAGCTGGTAATTAGATTGTATCGCTTAATTAAATTTTGAATGGAAATTCTACACAAAGAAACTTGTGATTAACGGGTCGCAGGCTCGATAGGAAACATAACCAAGCATATACGCGCCAAGACTGCCCCAGAACATAAACGAATAACTTATCCAAAGCATGCGATGATAGATCCTCTACAGATCAATTTTGCTTATCCGCCCCGTAGGGAATTCAGCTTCGAAGTTCGCAAACCCAACTACGGCAGCAAGATCGCGTGCACCAAAACAATATCCTTAGATCAAATACGTAAACTACAAGTAATTGAGTTATTGAAAATTCCCTCCTGGGGCCCGATCGACCCAGCCTGATTCTCATAGGGTCATAGAACACGAGCTATTGTTTTCTAGGCTAAATTAAAACCGGACAAAATACATCAAAAGAGCGGAGGTACAAACAATTTTTATTAGAAAAATTCCATTTCCAATGTTTGAATATGAAAAGCGTCCGTGAATAGCTTCGGCATTCTTCGTGCTCCATTACGAATATCGAGTAATATGTTGGACCCGTAGTTGGTAATACGTTTGCTGTGTACTTTTGGGGTTCTGTGAGAGTGCCTGCAGGACCGTATTACCAGGTCTACGTCACCTGTACGTCTGCTTCTCTGCTTGTCACATGCGTGTATTTTTAGAGCCGTGATACTTTGGCAGTTGACATTTTCACGGCTTATTTCTAAAGATCGAGATATATTTATCAGCAAAACATTGGTGAACAGGACATATTATAAAAAGATTGGGCAGCAAAAATGTTACTGCTAAGCCCATATAAAATAGACCAAGTAACCTTTTGCTCCTGCTCTCTCCAGAAAACGATAACACACACAAGCGTCAAAATTCGTTTATTTATAGTCCACAAACAGATAATAATAAAATAAAATTTAATTTACACATACATAATACACGCACGACACAAATAAAAAAAAAAAGAAATGTATGCGAAAAAATTAAGTGTGTCACACGGCTGGCCTAAATGGGTCTTTTTCAAGGTCCACTTTACAGCATGTGTTGTGTGTGACACGGAACCCTTATTCCACGATCCAACTCGCACTTAGCCAGTGTTTTATTTCGCCATACGGCCTGGTTTCGTACGGGTGTGTCGGGTGTGCAGTTTCAATGTACGTCGTTCCGTAATGATTTATGCGCAATGCTTTTAGTTCGAACTTCTGTTGTGTTATTTAATTTTCCTAATGTATTGCACAGTCGCTGTGAATTTGTGAAGTAATATTTTAGGAACGCTGCCTGAATTTCGCTTTGATATTCGTTTTAACATGATTTGTAGTGTTTTAGTGTGTGTACATCTTTATTATTTACTAGTTGCCGCCCGCGGCTCCGCCCGCGTGATTGTCGAAAATTATCCCAAGGGAACATATTCCCGGGATAAAAAGTATCCTATGTGTTATTCCAGACTATAATCTACCAATGTGCCAAATTTCATCAAAATTTATTCAGTAGTTTTTGCGTGAAAGAGTAACAAACATCTATTCATCCTTACAAACTTTCGCGTTTATAATATTAGTAGGATAAATACCGATGAGCGTATGTAGGGAGAGCTGTGTTATGTTTCTATTCTAATATGGTGACACTTTACTCGCAAGCATAGCATCTTAGTCATGTCAGTAATGAAACTCCGTACCCAAGGTTGAAGTATTACCTACGACCGACGACTGTAGAAGACTCAGATAGCATAGTCGAGAAAAGTACCATCCTCTCGTGGCAGAAATATTACCGCCTCCTACTTCATACCTCAATTTATCTACCCCCAAAAAATCTGACATTTCCTGAACTACCCAATACAATAATATAAGTCACCAGACGTCTGGTATGTCCGCGTGTCCGGTTGTCCGGCTGTCGGGCACCGGACGCGTTTGATTCATGATGTTTGATGTTTGACCAGCGGCGGGTTGTCCGGCTTTCAAAGATACTAGCCAGCGTCGAACTCGATACAAAAGCTATACAGTCTCTGTTTGGAGTCCTTGTTTATGTGATTTTTTAGGGGGTGGTTGCACTGGTGGATCCTTAAGGCTAAGTAACGCTCGCCGAGATCGGTCCGTAGATGGTTGACCAATTATCACATACCGAGCCCGCCGTGCCGCGGAAAGCATGCTAAGCCGTTGGTCTCGGTTGTAATTTGTAGATATGTGACAGTTGCTACACCGGTAGCACTGTTTGTCGAACTTTCAGGAGTCTGCCTACCCATATAGAAACCAGAAAGTTTGACAAACGGTTTAACAGCTGCACACTGCGTTAGAAAGAAGAAAGAGAGAAAAAGAGTTTATTAGGATAGATCAAAAGGTGACTGCATGTTCAAATGACGCCATTAAAATGGTGTTAAAATGGTATTCTGTAAGTAAATCTGGTATTTTGAAATACCATCTAGTTTGTGTGAAGCAAAGCATTCGGTCAACTGTATCCTTACTTACTAAATCTCTAGCTAGTGTTTAATAAACATACGACCTTCGTGTACTCCAATGTACCTCGTATCTATTTACCAGTTCTTCAGTTCTGATAGACGCATGCCTACCTTCCCCCGAGCAGAGCGATGTTATTAGCCGCGTATCTCCTCGAGAGCTGTTCCGCATGGCCAGTGGTTACGAGCATTGTTTGCTGATGGAGACGCCTGATAGTAGACCGATATAATTTGGACGTGAAGGAGTGTGTTTAGTACGTCAAGGTTCGGAAGAAAATAGTACCCACAATGATCGGTAGAATGATCTTGTTAGGATTGTAAAAAAATATATCCTATTCTATTGTATTAAATATACTACCTTCGCGTACTCCAATCAACCTCGTGTATCTGTCTGTTCCAGACCGACGCATGCCTACCTTCCCCCGAACAGAGCGATGTTATCAGCCGCGCTCCTCGAGAGCTGTTCCGTATGGCCAGTGGATATGTGTATTGTTTACTGATGGAGACGCCTGATAGTAGACCGACGTCACTTGGACGTGGGGGAATGTGTTTAGTATGGCAAGGTTGTTTTGGAGGTTCAGAAGAAAATAGTACAATTATCTTGCAGTGATTGCTAGAAATATCCTATTATTATAATATGTATTAATGCGTGTTTGACATTTCTCGGGACCCAGAGGTCCAGGATTTTTGGAAGGCCTGCGAGGGGCCAAATTCAACTCGCAGAGACGCAATCGGACGCTTTTAATTAAGATTATTCTGTCGTTAAAATTGTCTTACAAAGAATTTGCAAAAAAATCGTTTGGTATATTCAATAGCTTGGATATAATTGATCGGGTTTGATGACATTAAACTCATGTTCTACTGAAATAGAGCAAATGCCTTGTTTTTTTTTACTTTGAATAGACAAATAGCACACACATACCTATGGGTAAATGGAAAATAGCTTAATTAGCATAGTTAAAAGTACCAAAGTATGTTGAATTCGTTTTGCTTTTGTTTTGAATATAAACCAAACAACCCACCATATTCAAACACAACAAAATACCACTTTATTTTTAACCTTATTTATTTTTCATTCAATTAGAAACACAAATTACGTAAACAAATCACTCCATCAGACGTTACTGCATTCAGTTCTATCGTATAGAGCACAAACCTTATCTTCTCCTATGCCTTTTTCTTGTCCGAGCCTTGCCAAATGTCTTGTACCCCGTTTGTTTCTTAGGACCTGTGAAGATAATCTATTCTACTGCCAGTCCGGCTTGACAATCAAACTGTAGACTGTGGAGTATGTACGTATGTGGGTACATACGTTCTCAGAATATCCATTGTATTTGGGTGTAGTTGGATGTGGCTATAGCTTTATTTGTAGATTAATTTGTGAAAACAGTTTCCATTCTATCAATTCAATATTGTGAATTTTTAAGATGCATTGTTGTGTTTTTTCTCATCGGTAATAATGATAATCATACTAATCACACTGATATTATAAAGGCGAAAGTTTGTGAGTGTGTGTGTGTGTGTGTGTGTATGTTTGTTACTTCTTCACGCGCCCAAATGGTATAGAGATTATTGTGTCCAGGGAAAGGACATAGGATAGTTTTTTTTTTATCACGGGAGTATTTTCCCTTGGGATAATTTTCGAAAACTAGTCACACTATAATATTACAAAGGCGAAAGTTTGTGAGTGTGTGTGTGTGTATGCTGTACTTCTTCACGCGCAAACGGCAGGACCAATTTTGATAAAATTTGGTATGCAGGAAGCTGACACCCTGGATTAACACAGGCTTTTATATATATACTAGCAGCGCGGGTAACACCGCGGGGCGCAGCTAGTGATAAAATAAAATGTTATTCAACTTATATTTAAGCCGTTTCAATTAGTTTTCGAAGAGAATTCTTTCTTAGTGCTAACCTTTGTTTTAATTTTATAATGAACACTTCTGCAAAATTTCAAGCTTCTAGATCTAGTGGTTTATGCATGTGTGTTGTCTGTCAGTGACGGTATTTTAGTTTTTATTGAGTAGGTTTCATAGGGCTATCTATGCAGAATGCACAACGATAGATGGCAGAGTCGTCACGCAGTGGGAGCCAAAAAACAGGCGTCGTCGCCAAGACCTAGAAAATGCTGGACTGATGACTTGAAGACGAAACGGCGAACACCGGGAGGAGTGGTACATCGTAGGCGGAGCAAAAAAGGTTTTATACTCAAACTGACAGTTCTGGTGGTTTAATAGGACTCCCAAATACTACTTTATTTCTTGGAAGAGTTCCCAAAACAACTAAAATGCTCAAAGGACAAATCAATCTTTTCTATTTACCCTTCTTCACTTATTGTTATTTACGTAATACCATGTAAACTAACACAATGTATCATTACTGGGGCACTTGCAATTGTTGTGTGATGTGTTCCGTTTGATTGATGAGTGCGCCCGCTCTCGTGCCGCGCCGAGTCGCGAATCAATCTTGCAAGGAAGGGTTCAACTGTCCCGCTTACGGCACTTTGTTGTAACAGACATAATATCCGGTTTGTGACAACGAACGTGAGATAGATACTCATTGTTATGTGTATGTGGAAAAAAATGGAGAAAAGTTTTTGTGGTCCTTAGGTACTTGAGCTGGTTCTCTCCTTAATTAGAGTTCTGTGGCTTGTAATTATCTAATCTAATACCTTTAAACGAGCAATTCTTGTATGTATGTTTATATATATAAATTGAATCTCGGAAACGGCTCTTACGATTTTCATGAAATTTGGTATGCAGGGTGTTTCTGGGGCGATAAATCGATCGATCGGTCATCCAGGTAATTATAAATTATCGAAACTAATACTACGTCTGTGGAAAAACTTATCCCATTAAGAATTTGCACACCGTTGCTAAGAGTCAATTGTTTGTTTTACCCGTTACGAGTCTTATAAATTGACAACTTATAGACCATTTCCAAATCTAAAGCCTGATAGGCTCGCTCTAGTCGCAGAGCGCAGAGTACAAATTTGTATTTTGAACTGTGGGCATCTCGCTGTAAAACTAAGTTGTGTGAATCATTGTTGGGGAAATCTAATTAGTCCGTCAGATTGATTTCCAAAATTATATTGGCCTAGTATTTTTCTTTTTTCACGTAAACAATTTTTACCAGCGACATGACGTCACCAGCCCCCGCTCTAGAACTTTGATGCGCTTTATCTTCATCATTTTGTATCGATTTGAAATACGTGTCCAATATTTTTTTGAAAATCTAATGGACCGACTTTAAAGAATCATATTTCTTCTACCTAGTAAAATACCCTATTGCATAACTAGATTAATTGCATAACTAAATTAACCATCCGACTACACAAGTGCATATCCAAAAAGAGATACCTAGATAATAATTGAGTCTCCTGAAATAGGCAAGCATGCCCTAGGTTTACAATCTCACTATAAAATGGACCCCGTCCGCCAATTAACAGTTGGATATTTTTAAATCTAAAATCCGATCTAAAAGCTTTTAGGCTTTTCCGTAACGTGTTTCTAGTTTGTTCTGTCATGTTATAGTTTTCGTATTTTTGAACGACTGTTTTAGTGGGCTGTTTTTATAGTTTTGAACAGTTTGTTGTAATATTTGCTGTGGAATTTATGGACACAGGTAGATAGTTATTGTATCTATCGAAACATGTGTAGACTTCCTACGCGTTAAACTCGTCAAACAGCATAAGTAAATGACAATTTCATGAGATTTTTAATTTTGCGCGCAGAACTCGAATTGCTTTTTCGAAAATTAAATTAGCCTAAGTTTACTCCCCATAACATCATCATCTGCCTAGCCTTTTCCCAATTATATTGGGATTGGATTCCAGTCAAACCGGATTCAGCTGAATACCAGTATTTTACGTGGAGCGGCTGCCGACCAGACCTCCACAACCCATTAACTGGGTAACACGGTACTCCTTGGTAAGACTGGTGTCACATTTTTTGGTTTCTGACTATCCGTAACGACTGCCAAAGATCTACAAATGACGGCCGGGACCAATGGCTTAACTTGCTTTCCGAGGCACGGAGGAGTCTCGGTATGTTAAGATGCTCACCTATCCACAGACCAACCTCGGCAAGCGTTGCTTAACCTTGAAGATCGACCCGTGCAGCTGTTATTATTTAGCCACGAGCTTAATTTGTTATTTGGTAGTAGTAGTTGCACCAGCACCAGACCTTTATGTAGACAGCCATCTTGTTTATAACATAAAGAGAAACTAGCCAAACATATAGATCTTCTGGCGACACCCAGTATACACATAACACTTGAGAAAAAGCACGTGAGGTAAAAGTTCTCCAAATGATTCTCCCTGTGAACTATCTACAAAAACACTCTTCATGTAATAAAGTTATAAATTAGCTTCATAACTATACTGTCCAGTTATTACCCTCGTGTCCAAGTGACATTAGCTGGACCTAATGCTCATTGGACATGTCGGGCAGGCGGAGTGTCACGAAATATTTCTCTCAGCCGTTAAGTTCGGCTATGATTGATGTTTTGTTCAAGGTCCCAGCTGACAGTCAATAATGGCGAAGGTCGAGGTTTTGATATATATAAATGGAGACAATGATGAGATCTAAAAACCAGACAAATGCGAGTCGGACTCCAACACGAAGGGTTCCGTACCATAAACTAATAAATCACGTTTCTTGTATGGGAACACACTTAAATTTTTTAATTGGTGCATCAGAAATATACCACTGAAAATTTCAACTGTCACTGTTCATGACATACAGCCCGGTGGTAGATAGACGAACGGGCAGCGGTGGCTTAATAATAAAGGTTCCGTAAGTTATCTACCCATCAGGTCCCCTGGACCCCGAAAATGACTGTTATAAATATTTCAGATTTTTAGTAAGCAATAAGCAGTACTTACTTATTTCTTTTCAAGCGAGGGGGTTATCATTTCAAGCGACAGTAAATCTCGGATGTCATGCAGACTTTTTTCGTGAATATTTAATTTAGACTTTTTTGAATTGACGGTTGTCTTCCATCGAATAGCTGGACGACATTTTTTTGTAGTTTTTCGACTTTGATTGATATAAGAACCAAGATCCCAGCTGACAGTTCAAGGTCTATCGCGATGAGGGTCGCGAAAGATGTTATTTTAATGAAAGAGTTTTGGCTGAGACATTGGAATTTGGTTGTTTCTGTAACGGATAGATTTATTTCTTTGCCTAGGACTGGGAATAGGTTTATGGTATTTTTTTGGGTTCCGTACCTAAAGGGTAACCAACGGAACCCTATTACTAAACCTCCGCTGCCCGTCCGTCTGTCTGTCAGCGGGCTCACAAGAACCGTAATAGGTAGTCAGTTGAAATTTTCACAGAGTGAATTTTTTTTTTTTCGGTTTTTATCTTCCTGACTGTTTTTAAAGCATGTCAGTGCCGTTACGTAGCAAGAAAACAAAGAGTTATTAATATTATATTTATGTGTTTTACAATCTCGGGACCCTGAGGTCCCGGTCCTATGGTAGGCGTACGAGGGGCCGAAGCCAACTCGCAAATACTATTATATGTTTAATTAATATTCTCATTTCGTCCAGTCCATCCAAAGGTTTTCTTTGCGATAAGACTGCCAATTCTACACTTGATTTTATAAATGTTTGTCCTGTGTTCATTGATACTATGAGGTGTACAATAAATAAAAAATATTTAAACACCCCGTGTGGAACCTAAGACAAGATTTTTGAAGTGATAACTTCTTATATGAGGGTAAATTGCTGCGTAACGTAACGCGTTACGGTGCCAGTTAGTCTGGCTTCCCTTTCCCTCACGTATACGGCTGCGGTAGGCAGGCTCTTTCTCTTTCACTCTAACCCACAGCGCTAGTCGTATTTCGGACAGACGCTTCTCCCTCTACTTAGTGTTTAGTGTGCGATAGACATATACTGTTGACAGTGAGCATATAACCTAAAACTGTTTTAAAAGTAATAATAAAAAAATATCATAAAGTTCAACTTAGATTAGTTTAAGTTATCACTTCTGTCGGGCATCCCGAAACGTACACGTTTTATTATCTGTCAGACTGACAGTTTAAAAGTAGCTCCATGAAATGATGATTCTATTAATGAAATTACTGTTAAGATTAAGGGCGTTTTATTACTGTTCGCAACTTCTGAAAGCACCTTAAGGGTTGAGCGAGAACACAGCAGGCGACGTTCACACGAAAAAACAATCTGTATAAATCTTTATATACCTTAGGCTGCGGCCACAGAGCGAGCGTAAAGCGGTTGATCAAGGGCAATGTTCAAAGCTCGTACTAAGACTTTATACAGATAGAACACGTTCAATCCATCCTAAGGTTGTCTAGAAGAGATTGCCTTGTGCGATAAGACCGCCCATTGTACACTTATTTTATGTTTGATTGTCCTATTGTTGTTATGAGGTGTACAATGAAATATATAATAAATAAACAAATCCTGAATAGGGGTAATGCTAGTCATTATGATGAACAACTTTTACCGTTACCCCGAAATCGCGGAAAAAAAAAAACATCTGTTTAGTACATTTTGTCGTGTCTTGCACACATACATAAAAGTATGGGGCATTGGATTTATTTCTCACGTTCGACGTCAAAAAGCTCTAGCTAGCGTAAATGTCAAGAATAAACACAGTATACTGTGTTTGATATTACGTGCCCGCGGTAATAAATCCGCAACCGCACTAAGTTTGCAATGTGGTCCCTACCTTAGTGGGGGGCGCTCCAATGTCTTACAGGGGCTTCTTATCGGGTTCGATAAAACGTGGCATAATTTACGATTACATTCATACAAAACTCTTATTTATTGCCTCACATACATACGCTCCGTAGCCCTAAAGACGAAGTATTATGGGCGTAAAGTTTGCACGTATCGATTTGGAAAGAAAGGGGTAGGTCATTTGCAATTTATCAGTGAAATATTTTATTCGACTTCGTTATGTTTGTTTCTTTTTATATTCCGTGAGAAGAAAAACAGAATGTTTCGGCGGAAAATCGTAAGATTGTAACAATTTATGCAATGGATGGGATTTTTTTA
Organism: Mamestra configurata; assembly: GCA_002192655.3. Classification (NCBI taxonomy): domain Eukaryota; kingdom Metazoa; phylum Arthropoda; class Insecta; order Lepidoptera; family Noctuidae; genus Mamestra; species Mamestra configurata. Next base: position 39,365 of record NDFZ01005364.1, on the reverse strand, counting down.
TGAATTTAATATTTGAGTCTTACAACAATGTATCCGCATTTTTGTGGCTGTATGTTTTGGTATCTATATCTTACGACTCATCGGATCTAGAATACTAGTAATAAACGCTTCCTACAAAAATTTGAAAGTCTGGATCCGGCTCGAAGAACCAAAAATGAGAATTCAGTAAAAGTTTTATTTTGTGCAGGTGTTGTTTTACTTTGCTGTTTAAATTATTATTTTAAAGTTTAAAAGGCTGAATAAAAATATTAATTAATAAAAAAAATACGATGCACATAAACAACATATTTGTTCTCATTACGAGGTTATAGCTTACTCTTTCGTTTTTATGAAACCCCCAGAAACCCAAACACAATAGCACACAATATGCACATACTTTATTCCCGCAAACTTTTTACTGCCGACTCTTGACTATAAAGAACACAAAAGATAGTTCCCATTAAAAGTGAATCGGGCGACATTTTCAGGTATTCAGCGGAGTGTCGCGGTCGTCTGCAATTTATTCCACCCAGCCTTTCTTATTGAGGGTAGGTAAATATTTATCCGTATTTGTGCTTTAATGCGATTTATTTAATACCTTGTCTATTGCTAGTGTTATGTATTTTTTTACTGTTAATCGCTTTTAGAAACTAGAAGAGATGCAAAACAGGCAGGGTTAACGCTCATTTATAAAATATTTGCTTAAGTAAAGCATTTTTGTTTAACTTTTGCAATTTAATTTTATCTAAAGGCAAAAAAATTTTTTTTTCTATAGTCTATGTTTATAGTATACTAGGAATAATATATTTTGTAATTTATTATATTTCAGTCATCATAAAATGACATTATCTTTCAAAGTTTATTTCATATTTCTCATCGGTGGTACGGGCAAAGTCGGTCGAACCGATGTTTGATCAATACCAACAGTTCTCTACACAGAACCACTTATAAAACCCTATTTCCTTTCCATTACTGCATCACAACCCTTTTTATAAACTACCACAATTTCTAAGAAAATCACTTTTGCTATCGTGTGTACATCTAGCGAAAGTGTTATTGTGTTTACTGCGAGGCTGTTAATCCTTTTCCAACGGGTACATTCACGCACAGTGTGAAACAAAGCCTGGCTTCGAAAGTGGGTCAGGCTATTACTAAGAGTTTATTACTAACGCGTACCGACAATGCCCATGTTATATTTATTTAATTGAGAATGGAAGTCGAGCGGTGTAAAATTATCGGTGTTAAATTTACAGAACCTGGGTTTTATTTTTGTATAATTTTAATATTGGAACTTGATTTGCCCTAATAAATAAACTTAATTATTATTTTCTTTATTTATTTTGACATAAACATTTATAAATTATATTTTAAAATATTTGTTTAAAAAAAAACATATAATTTATAATTATTATAACAACAGGCAGATTAAACTTCAATACCGAATTCTTGGTTTTATAAAACTAGCGTTATTAAAATGTATAGTCTACTTTGATAAATTGAAAATGCAAGCATGAAAATTAATATTCACTTTAAAGTTTGTATTTTATCTTCGCATTAATAAAACCATTAATTCTTGATAAATTACTGTTGCCTCTTGTTCCAACTTTAGTAAACTTGTTGTATTCAGACCATTTGTCTGCCTCAAGAAGCACTTTTATCTAAGAAAGGCTTGCGTTATATTTTAATCTTTTTCCAATTTCTACAACACTTTGCTCGTAGTTATGAAATGTAATCAATTTACGTCTTGCAGTTTTAATAACACTTTTGTAACAGATTGCCATTAACAAAAAGAGTAGCGTAATTTTAATGGACGTCTCATTTATTTATTTATTATATACTTTATTGTACACCTTATAATAAGAACAGGACAATCAAACATAAATAAGTGTACAATGGGCGGTCTTATCGCACAAGGCAATCTCTTCCAGACAACCTTTGGATGGATTGAACGAAAGAAGCTGTTAAACCGAAACGACGCACTTTAATTTTCCTGTTATTTTTGTGGCCTCAATAAAAATAGATCTCTTTAGCACAGAATGTCAGGAACTACATTGTCATTAGGCAGAAATTTCAAGCAAATGTCAAGAGACAAAAATGACAGTCAATACAAAATTTAATTTTCCTATCTCCGTGATTCTCGTGGCCCCTAAATGGAGCACTTTTACACAACGTGCGACAATTCCCACCCCGTCATTACGAAAAGGCTTTATCTATTTCTGCACTGCAGTGTACACAACCACCATATTAATTAACGCAAACACATTCGTGCGTAATCATATTAGCACTTGATATTTGGGGACTGGGTGTATAAATATGAAAGGACGTTTACACTCCGTTGGGTTAAGTGTGGATGCTAATTTAAGGGTAAGTGATATTTTTGGAACTCGTTTCAATTCCAACTTTGAAGTGAGGTTTTTGGGATTTCGTCGGGATTTCCTTTAGTTTGATTGATCTAAATATAGGATGGAAGGATAAATCGGATTTATTTGAAGAAGGTATCTACCTCAATTGATATTGGAAATGCCCTCTTGAATATGCTGATGCCACTCGACTGTAGCCACAGCCTTATAGAGCTAAACAATTTAATTGCAGCGCACAAGCACTTTGCCTTGTAAAGGAACGTTTTCAATAAGCTGTAAATTGAATATCCGAACACGTTTGCTGCATAACAATATCCTAAAATCCAGGTATTAATACTAGAAGCCAATAACTGCATTCCCGAACAAAGTTCAATCCCTCATAAGCACATAACAGGTATTTATCAGAAGTTCCGATCTCCCAGAATACGCCCATTGCATAGATTGCAATGTTCCAAACTTTACCGTTAATAGTTTGAAGAAAACCAGTTATGAGGGTAGTCTGAAACTTCGGTTCGAAGCTATTGGTAATTGGTGACTCACACCAAGTTTACATGAAGAGAACTTTAATGTACTTGTAAGATACGTTCGGCAAGACGTGGCCTGTCAGGGTTGCGGAATTTGTTCGAAAGCGTCACCGTAGCCCTTGAACGCAAAGGGCTTTAGAAGGAACACGGATGGGTTTTAGCCAGTAAGAGTCTGACACGCCCTTCTGCTCCACCCAGAGCGGAAGAAGTCATTTGATGACTTCCCATCATAAAAAAACCTAGTTGGGGAAAGACTAGTTTATTTGACTTATGTAGTGTAGAAGAAAAAAATGGTTTATGTTGGAGACGTGTTCATTCATTATTTAGTTGACCTAGTTTTTTTATCTTTATTGTGGTGTTTATTTAGCACTTATATATTGCACCTGAAGATATACTATACTTCTGTTCTATGGATGTTGTAGCTGAAACGTCATGTTTGAAAGGCTACCAACAGTACCAATAGTAGCTGAAACGTCAAGTTTAAAAAAGCAAACATGACGTTTCAGCTAGTGAGGGTCACATTGACAGTCGGTCTATTTGACCAACTGGTTTTCAGGTGCATTGGAAGCCGATCTTCGATTGGAAGGCTAGGCCGATTGTTTTTTTTTGTCTATTACTTACTTGTGTGATGTTTTTTTCTAGTTTGATAGGCAAAAGGGTTGGAGACTTACCTGAAATAGAAAGAAGTATTATTAGTACACAAAAGTAATTAAGCTTAGATAGTTTTTCTTTGAGAAGTTATAGGATTAATAAGATATCATTAAATAGTTTTGTCTTAGGATAAGTTTTATTAGCTTTTATCAAGATATTTTTTCTGGTTTTACCTCGATATCTGTGGAACAGGTAGATAAGGTCGAAAATTTGGCACAGATAAATAATACAGGAGGTAGAGAAAATGCGGTTAGAATACGAGAGCGTTTTGTGTACCCTAGCCAAAAGATAGTTAGTGAACCCCAGTGGGGTTTTACTACGTCACAATCCTATACATCTTTTACGGGGGGAAGGTATCGCTGAAACAGCATTACTCAATTATGTGAAGACAATCTGCATGTCCAAATCTGAGAACATAGCCTTTCAAATTGGCAAAATGCACTATCGTAAAAATGCACCGAGTATTTATTCCTAAATGTGTCCATCATCCAGGAGCTAGGCATCACGCAGCGTCTGTCGGCCGTAGTACAGTCGCGCATACTGCAGTATTTTGGTCATGTCTCTAGGCAGGGTAACGACTCCATAATAGCGACTGGTCGTGCAGGGAAGAGTAGAGGGAACTAGATCGCGCGGCAGGTCACCTATGCGTTGGACTGATCAAATTAAATCCGCACTAGGAAGCCGCGTATCTAATTGCACCAGACAGTCTGCCAACAGGGAGAGAAGGCGGGAGATCGTGCGGAGAGCTGTGTCCGCCACCGACGTGGACGCCTCGACGTGACCACGACCGCTCTGTCAAGAGTGAAACGATAGAGAAGAAGAAGATTTATTCCTACTCCATGAATACTGACTTAACCAAAACAAAAATACTCTAAACCCGAACCTGTTACTTAATAATAACGTTATATAGGCAACCTAGTAACAGCCCATAACTCGGATAATAGCCGAGAAGTAATACTCCGTGAGTCTATACTCCCGCTTAGAACAAAAATCGATCTTTATCCCATCCTTCGAACGGGTATTTATACCCCCTTTCCCAGGTAAAAGGCAGGGATTCAATAATGAAAAGCAGGGCGAATTTAAACCATAATTACGTGGTTGTAAACGTGGTGTTCATGCCACATAATCAGGGCAGTGTCATCAATCAGTTACCTACCATGTTCGTGATTTAATTTTATGCATATTTACGAGTTCATTTTACGTACAAACGGCTTTTTAAATGAAAAATGTGTTTAAACCTGGCTTAAATGTCAACATGGAAAACAATCCTTAGGGTGGATTTATATGACGTGCATTTAATTAGTGGTGCAAATATAATGGATAATTTAGATGTACGTTCGGTCAGTTCTCCATTTTGCGAATGTCTTTATTTTGATTAAGTAATGGTTATTGCCAGTCGCCGCTTTTGGAAAGAATCTTGAAAACTTACACGACAGTAGATAAAAAAGTTATCGAAAATGGCAGTTTTAAAAACACATTCATAACAAAGTGTTGATGGTGTCACGGCTCAAAACTTCTCTCCTTAACTGCACCCTCAATCGCATAGATTTATAAAACAGCGGCAAAATGGAAAATTTTCAGTTTTTCCTTCGATATAGCGGGCTACATTTCCGAACATAAAACCGTAGGCGATTGGAGTTTTTACGAGAGGCGGCTGTAACTCTTTGGTTTACGATTTCAAGCGAACAGGGTCGCCGGAATATTGGCTAGTGTTATGTTATCGGAATGTCAGAAATGACACTTGCTGTGGCTACAAAATGTTATATTATTAACGTTTTATACAGCAACAATTGGAGGGTATAAAGCGAGTACAAAGATTCGAATCCATCAAAATTTGTTCTTTCTTTTTAGGGTTTCGTACCGTAGGGAACTGAACCCTATTACTAAGCCTGCGCTATCCGTCCGTCATTCTGTCTATTAGCGGACTGTATCACGAGCCGTAATAGGTAGACAGTTGAAACGTTCACGAAACGTGTTTTTTTTTTCAGTTTATGGTACGGAACCTATCGTCTGCTAGTCCGATTTTGCAACTGAAATCCAGTAGGTACTTACAAAATGTAGCTGTTTTCGAGTTCAGTCTAGCATCTAGCTGTTACACACAGTTTGGTTGCCCTTAAGCCCAGGGTTTACGTGCAGGAGTGCGACAGTCATATATGTATGAACAGACAGATGCAGAATATTCTCATAAATGCGCCCATGTGTTCTCGTGATACGTGTCGCGTCCTCGCGTTGGCAAGGTGTAGGTACCTACCGCATATTTTGACAGAATATATTAAATTCACATTCTGTATTTGCGGAGGAAATGTTTTTTTCTTGTTGTATTGTGTAAAGTTTATGGTCGTGCCCTTTTTCTCGCCGGAACTAGTTGTAATTTTATAGTCTTCCCAAGCAGTAGCGATTTTTAGTTGTTTATTAAAGCGATATATACGGTACAATCGTGTTGGTCTCGAGTACATTTTTAAGTTTTACATACGCACAGGACCGGTCCATGTGAAGATACTTGGGGGTTATGTCCTGCAATGGATGTTTTTCAACTGAAATGACGATGACAGATAAACAAGAACTCGAAAAATATGACCAAGATGAAGTCAGAAGACACTGCAAATCTTACATAATATTTCTAAACAATATGTCCTCTCATTAAAAACCAAACAACCAAATCCCAGCCTAGAATCGTTCACTGCGTACCACGCACACATCGGGCGCGCGAGCAAATAGCTAATTTACGGGCGCATCGCCGCCCCAGCATGTAAGTGGCGTCAGCTCTGGCTGACTGCACCGCCAATGTAATGCGCAATGCGGATACCGATGCAAAACACTGCATTATCGTTTGTCGCCTATATTGCGGTCAATGTAGGTCGCTTGACAATGGTGACATATGGTGATTTTGTTGTGATTTGTCGGTTAGGTTGAGCGTTTATTGGTGTAATCAGCGTGTGCGCAGGTTTTGTTTTGATTGCCTGTAGCTAGCGTAATGTTCTATAGACATAATTAATTATTTCATGAATTATTTTATAAACACAAAAATTGATAGATAAAGGCTTACTTTATTTCAATTAAGTAAATAATTTACATGCACTTTTTAATTGTCAATCTTTATCATTATGCACTCACGAATGTAAAAGTTTATTAAAACTTTTTTAGTATTCTTGTTTGCAATATGGGTTAAATCTACCAGCACTTGTTGGTTAATTGGCGTTTAAATGAATTGCCAGAGTCTATTTCGTCATAAGTCAAATGGATAGTTACTTCTAGGAAAGCGTGCTCCATCGTCGACCACATCATCGCTTACCATCTAGTGCGATAGTGGTCACACGCGAGCAATCAATAATACAAGAGCCCGTGCAAACTTCTACAGAAAAGTTGATTTGTTCCGGATTCGCCCACAAAGTTCGCCTAATTTTTATTTTTCCGTGTTCGCCGCAGTCTTCGTTCCTTTTTCGCCGCGTTTATCATTTGTTTCATTCATATGATTATTTGAGTTCTGTTTCGACCCACTTTTTGTTCCTTTTTCGCCTAAGTTTGTTTTGTATTAAGACTATGCTTATAAAGTACAGTCACTTCGAAAAATATATTTAATTAGCCGACTGCAAACAGGATTTATTACATTTGTCTAGCGTATCTACATTATGTTATGTAGGGGTACATATACGTTGCAAATTGCATCGCGGCGGACGGAGCTCCGGCAGGATACTATGGCGGTATGGAGACTGCGACTATCGCGGCCCAGCGCTGGGCACGCCACAATTTCGGCGGTAATCTCTCTTTGAGGAGTGGCTAGAGAGGCGCCACGGCGTCCTCACCTTCCGCCTGACGCAGGTACTTACCGGACACGGCTGTTTCGGGAGGTACCTGTTTCGGATTAAGCGGGAGGACACGCCCGGGTGTCAGCACTGTGAGGATCGCCCGGAGGACACGGTGGAGCATACGGTGGAGGTCTGCCCTGCTTGGGCTGAGCACCGCCGTGTCCTCGTCGAGGCGATCGGCGGCGGCAACCTCTCGCGTCCGGCCCTGGTTGAATCCATGGTCCGGAGCGAGGAGGCTTGGGAAGCGGTCACCTCCTTCTGCGAAGCAGTAATGCTAGCGAAGGAGGAGGCGGGCCGCGCGAGGGAAAGGCAAGGCCTTCGCCCCAACCGCCGCAACAGGAGAAGACGCCCCGGGCGTCGGGAGTCGCAGGGCGATCCCCGGCCACCGTAGGCGCGGGCCTGCGGACGGCGAGCGTTGGGTGGCTCGCTGTCCGATCACCACCAGGCCCGGGTCGATGGCGCGTTGTGTTTCACGCGCGCCTCAAAGAGATGTCAGCATAGAAGACGGGGCCCGCTAGGGCCAGAGCCTGCCAGGGTTGCGGAATTTGTTCGAAAGAGTCACCGCGGCCCTGGAAAGCAAAGGGCTTTAGAAGGAACACGGATGGGTTTTAGTCAGTAAGAGTCTGACACGCCCTTCCGCTCCACCTAGAGCGGAAGAAGTCATTTGATGATTTCCCATCCTTAAAAAAAAAAAAAAGGTGTACATATACGTTATGTAGATACGCATTCATAATTTTCTTTTTTTTCTAAGTGGGCGAATAAAATAGGCGAAACCGGAACAAATCTACATATAAGCATTTTTTCCAGATTCGCCCACAAAGTTCGCCTATTTTTTATTTTTCCGTTCGAAGGGAAAACAAATCAAATAAAAGCCAGTACCGCTTGGAGGAGGTTGCAAGTCAAGGGAACTAGTTGAACGAGTGCCGGCACACAATAGCGCAGTATTGTGAGCGGAGTGTCGCTCGTTATCGGGACGTGATGGCAAGCGATGCATCCTGTATATGGGGGAGACTATTGAACTAGACTGTTTGGACAATGGAAAAAAAAATCACGTTTTTGTACTTCAGATTTCTGTTGAATTTATACAGTAGTGGATGGATAATTAAGATTCATTGGTGGTTTAGCATCAAAAAAGTTGTATTTACGATTACATACTAGAACGTATCTGAACATCGATTTAGCTCGAATCTAATTTAGTCCGCAAAACCAAAATACCTACTAAAAACGAGCGAGTCTTACAGTAGTCGCATAGGATGTGTAACATCTGAAGTCTCACCTTGGTAAAAAGCAAAATTAAAAGTACCAACTGACAGCCAACTCGATCACTGCGCGCTTCATTGGTCAAATCAAATAGCGCGTGCTTGGCTTCCTGTTACAAACTTCCGTCCCATTTCACGAAATCACTCCCACAGATTGCAGGAAAGCGAGAGAAAAGATGTTGCACATCAAAAATAAACGTATTAATACGAATTAAACTACAATGTCATTCTTATACAGGGTTCATTACCCGATACATGGTTTACGTTGAGTGTACTAAATTAATTTTCATCCCAAAATATGGACGGGTCATGTGAAACAGGAAGACATTTTAGAATCTCTATTGTAGTATGAGATTGTAATATGAAAATGATAATTTACTTATTTAGTTTATAAGAATGACATAATGTATAATAATATATATTTTTTTTAATAATTATTCTATATCAACAAATTATGTGAATAATGAATAGTGATAGCATGTTAAATTAATTAAAACCTGTCGCCTATACATTGCTGTGCCCTAGCAGGGTTCATTGTTTGGAACTATCATAATGTAACAACCTGTAAACAACATGAAATGCAATAAATGAATATGAATATGAACAGGCAGCGGGATCAAACCCGCCGGACAAAACTCGTAACTGTGCGCTGTAAATTACCAAAAAGCAGATTGTCGGATTTGTAACGATGCAAACGCGCGTCCAACGCGCGCGATAAGCGCGTTCAAAGCTCGCCTGTATCGCGTTTGTTTGTCGGAGAATCAATACATACACGCGATTGCAGCGTGTCTGTATTGCCGTATCAGCACGTTTGTATCGTCACAAATGCGCCAATATTTTTTGTACGTGTGCAAAGGTTTATCTGTCTGCGTCTGGATCGCGTTTGAAGCGTGTTACCGCATTTGCAGGTTAGAAAAACGCCGTGTGCGAAGGCCCTAACAAAAGTAAGCTGCCCTTCCTGCATGCCCGCCTGCCTCATCACAGCCACCTTAGCGAAGTAACAATTAAACACGACTATACGTTTACTACCTTTAAAAGTTAATATTTTGAACGGTACTTGTGAGCTGTTTGAGAGACACTCTCGGTGAAGGGGCGACTTGCGCGACTCTACCGAGCACCACTTAAATTAAGAAGTCGTTGTAAAGTTTGTTCTTGGTAAGGAATCTTTTATTTTTTTTCTGTACAATTTTTATGCTGCCATTACTTTGGTATTGGTTGTGTATCGTTTCGATTATAGTTGTTATAAAATCGTGAATATGTGGAAATAAATGTTTTATGTGTTGAACTGCAAGATTCGAGCCGAACCACTTAAAGTTGAACGTTTTAATTCAGTACCTATCTATTCTAGTACGCAAGCTTAAATCTACACTATAATCTATACTTTAGATTATATAATATGCTAAGGCTGAAAAGTTTGTTTGTTTGAACGCGCTAATCTTTTGAACGTCCAGTTGGATTTGGTAAATTATTTTTTTAGATGATAGCCGTATTCATGAGGAAGGCTATACGGGAACGGAAAATTCCCCCGGGAACGGAATTTGCGCGTACGAGGTCGCGGGCAAAAGCTAGTCTCGATATAATATTGAAGGATTTCATAAAATTTGTTTCTCAATGTGAGATATTTATTCTTCAGCTGCATTTGGCGAGACTGGAAGCCTAAAAGGCTAAGCAGACTGATTTGTTGAATGAATGAATGAGATATTTATTATCTTTATAACAAAAAATAAAAATATAATAATTAATAATTGAAATATACAAAAGGCTAACTTAGCTCTAGAGCAGGGGTTCCCAAACTATTTCAATTCGTGGCGCACTTACACCGTTAAGTGTTATGTCCCGGCGCCCTAGCTTGCCAAAATAGGTTACAATTGTACTAGGCACAAAAATGAAAACCACCACAGTAGATGTTGAGTATTTTCAAATATTGATACACAAAAAAAAAAAAAATTAAGCAGCGAGCGGGTTTTGAACTGTTTATTATATTTTGTCCCCGCGAATATCTAAGTCTAGTTGTGTTTGAAGAAATTTGTGTTTATGCGGCGCCTTTCTTTACTTTCTACGGCGCATCAGGGCGCCGCGGCGCACACTTTGGGAACCCCTGCTCTAGAGAATTCAAGATACAAAAAAAAAAACACTTTCCAAATATTCCCTCGCCTCGCATCAAAATTAATTCCAACTTTAGTCACAGATCCACATAAAGCAGGCTACCAGCTGTCTCCTTGGCTCACGTAATGCCAATAGATTTCGTATTAAGTACCAGAAAAAGACCAACAAAAACCTTGGCCGATTCGTTCGGGAAAGCCGGAGTTTTTGCGTGCGGACAGCGGAAAGGCGTGGCTGCCTTATAGACTAAGCCTGGCCGCACACAGTTCGCGCACTATGCTATACTATACCGGCCACAAAACACTGCCACCGATTACGGCTACATTTTTCATACATTTTGTGGGAACTCGCCGCAAACCGAAGGAGCTCGTGGCTAATAAAAGTCAAGGTTGATCTTCAAGGTTAAGCATCACTTACCGAGAGCGGACCGTGGATTCATCACATACAAGGACTCCTCCATGGCTTGAGTAGCACGTTCAGCTGTTAGTCCCGACTGTTATCTGTTGTTGTCATGATTCCATTTATGATTCCGGGATTTTAGAGGAGGTATTATCAACTCTATGTTACTTACTTTACGAACATTAGGTAAATATAGTCTAACCATTCCGATTTCTACTCATCACATACAAGGACTCCTTCATGCCTCGATTAGCACGTTCAGCTGTTAGTCCCGGCTGTTATTTGTAGATTTTTGGCAGTGGCTACGGGTAGGCAGAAGCCAGAAATCTGACTCCAGTCTTGCCAAGAACTACCGTTTTACCCAGTTTATGAGTTGTGGAGGTCTGGTAGGCAGAAGCTTCAAGCAAACTGCATGTGGCTGCATCCTACTTTGTAGTGAGTTAGTTTCTTTTAGAAACTCTAACTAAAATGCCATTCTGTATGTGTCTAAATGCCAAAATATAAGGGATTGATCATGCGACATTTCGACAGCATAAATGTCAATCCCACACATTTTTGACGTTTTAAATCGCTTTCGCCATGCTACCGCTGACAGAATGACACTTGTCCAGAGCCTGAGGTAGCTGCTGAAGAACGCGGTCTGTGTGCGACCAGGCTTAAGGATCGATGGATTAATACATTACATAGGGTTCGAGGGTACCAAAAGGATTATTTTAAAAAGGTCTAGCGATTCGTTTGATGTACGAATTATAGAGTGAATAATATGGCGTTGGATTTGAGGGTCCTTTTCAATCGCTGGGTTATGGATATCGGAGATAAATTGTTCACACATGAGTCCTTGCGCAAGACCAAATATTTAGATGGGAAATGTACAAATCGTCGATATTTCTTAGTTAAATTATTTCAGTTTAACAGTTTGCAGTAGTAGATATGTCTGTTAGGTCCACTAACATATTTTTTGTAGACAACTTCTAAAATAACAGTAAAGCCCTGCGCAGCCATTTTCTCAAGTAGAGTTCAGTTTTCAGTGTACCGGCCGCAACTAAATCTCAGTATTTTACAAGAACGACCGTTTCGTAAGTCAACTTCCAAAGATATATGATACTACACAAGTACACAGCTCAACTGTACCAAATAATATCTGGTAACAAGAACCTACTAAATAACATTGCACTTGGTCCCAGCTCTTAGCAGATGTCGCTACAGAACAATACGGCGCCGTACGAAACTTGTCTAATATTAGAACCGCGGAGTAAAGGCTCTTGCCCATGAACTCGACTTGAGTAAACTAGCATTATGCTCTCGAGCATTATGCTGTCAAGTCCTTTGTCCGAATAATGTTGCTTTTGGTTTGTGTGATATGGAACACAATTGGCTGGCTTAAGAAACCTGTCTTAGACTAGAAGCTACTAACTAGATAGACCCAACTAGAGCAAAGACAAGCATTGAGCTATCAACAGATGAGACAGAAAGTAATTTGGCACTAGATTTAAGCTATAAATATTTGTAAAACGTGTAAAGACATACCATCGCGAGGTTCCACTCGTTATCAACTAAAAATGAAGTAACTACAGCCACTTCATCATTTTAGGATATGATGGTGGTGCACAATTTGTGGCATAAGATCTACAAACTTGTTGCGGAATTTATTCGAAAGAGTCACCGCGGCCCTGAAACGCAAAGGGCTTTAGAAGGTGACGCAAGGAACAAGGATGGGTTTTAGACGGTAAGAGTCTGACACGCCCTTCCGCTCCACCCCAGAGCGGAAGAAGTCATTTGATGATTTCCCATCATTAAAAAAAAAAGAACTACAAACTTATTATTTCCTATTATTACTTTCGCAAACTTTGTTTCATAGTATATGCTTGCAAGGTATGTAATTATGTTAGAACTATTTCCAATAAAATGATTATTACCTAATTAAATTGTAATTTTATTTATTTAAATAGAATCAATAATTTTGTAGAATAAAAAAATATATATCTCACCAACTAAACGTTACCATGAAAGTATAAAAATATAAAATAATGGTGGATCAAGATCGGTTAGTTACGCTATATTCACAACATCATGGTGCGAGTGAGAGGCAAGATGTGAAAGAAAGGGTCGCCCGCGCAGCTTGGAGGCATAAAATACCTAGAAAAGCGTAGCGCCGAAATCTAAGAGGGCTCTTAACCAAGCTGCAGCCAACTCGAGCAAAGTTAAACGCTTTTATTTAAATGAACACATACTGCATATGGCAGCATTAAACAAATTTCTCGAAAGCATAATACGAAACACATGGGTATCTGCCCGTGAAACGTTTTAAAAAAACTTCAACCGCTACTCGTTTAAACTGTGAGCATAATTATTGTGAAAATATTTACACTGTACGTAATCATGAAATTCAGTTATACAGGAAAAACTTATTTTATTTAAACGAAGACTGATTTAATCGGATGAACTTATACCATCACTGTAACTGCCACTTAAAAATAAAACTCATAAACGCTTAATGAAAGCTATAGCAATTTTAAAAACAAAAATGAATTTTCAACGTTACGTAACTTAACGTTGTCAAAAACGAATAAAATGCACATGAAGTACAAACCTTCAGCGTAACGTGGACTTTTTACGATTCATAATGTTTTTATTAAATGTCGTAAAGCGGGAGCATACAATGCAAAATTTACATTCATGTTACATTATAATTACATGTTTTCGCAGCTTATAAACAGTCGTATACGAGTAGTGTATAAGCTTCTAGCAGTTCCACCTGCTCTAATGCTCAAACAAAGCGTGCTTGTAATCTCAGGCGTACGGTTGATGAATGGAGTCTAGTGGGAGTGAGCCCTAATGTAATATGAAACTTTATATTGTGTGAGAAGCGCGGAATCATCCCGCGATAGATAGAGTGCTGAGCTGCTAACATTACCAGTTTACGCGTAGAGTGCTGAGTAGTTAATATTACTCGACTGAATAAATGTTAGTTATAATGAAAGAGTAATGTGAAGAGTAGACATTTACTGAACAAACTTCGTGATTTAGTATCACCATCTTCTATCACAGAAGACAACGCACAGAATAGCATTCAGAAGCAGATTAGTTGAAAAAGTGTACCAAAGATACCAATGTAACATTTGATTCAAGTAGGGAGAGCGGGGCTAAACGTGCCATGGGGAAGTTGTTACGATTGAAATAGGCTTTATGAAAAAAAGAGATAAACATATCAAGTAAATTCGTCATAAAACAGAACGCTGCAGCGTACCGATAGCAATTATATCAGTTTGGCCGGTAACGTCCGGTATATTGTTAAATTACATCGGAACAACTTCCCCGCGGCACGTTTAGCCCCGCTCTCCCTACACAAAAATAAAGTACTCATAAAAATGACCCACAAGTTTCTGACAGACAAACAATAGAAAAAGAAACGAGTAACTACAGAAAACATTTAACAAACCATACGCGTACACAATGTTATGATTCGGACACATAAACAACAAAACTTAGACAAGAATAAACGCTGAAACTATTTGCTGAACTCCGAAGGAGTTTCATCTTTCTACGGAGCGTTTGGGGAAAATTAAAAAACTTGTATCCAACTCGCATTTAAGCTAGAACAAACAGATAGACAAAGTTGTGAAGAAAATAAAGGTTAGCTTACACTGAATGCGACGCTATGCGACGATGCTTGAAAAGGCCAGTTTGTTTGCGAAACGCATATATATTCGCGTTGTGCATCGTGAAATAACGGGCTATAAAAATAGAAAAAATATTTATTTAAAACATCCTCGCGGAACCTCTTTTAACAGTTTCTAGGGACCCGTCACTTGATGTGAAATGAATCATGACAGGAGGTTGTCTGTGAAGTCAAAACAGATTTATAGACTTTTTAATATAAGCCACTAGCAATAGATGCCTTAACAGATACTGAAAAGACCAAAAGTGGGGTACTTTTTCGAAGATTTGGATTATTATGTGGCCCCGCTGTCATTACATTTGGTCTTTGATATTCAAATAGAAAATACTCTTTGCGTCGCGACGCTGCGTCTCCGCTGCAATGTGTGCCTTTCTGTATAATAAATAAAGTTCCATATCGTATTGCGATCTTAAAAAGTGAGCGCAACTTCACGTCGCCCCGCCTTTCGGTGTGAGCTCTCCTTTAACGTTGCCGGACACTGGATAAAGACAATCTTTGAAATTGTTTACAGAAAACTCGTATTAGTAAAGGATGGAATTAAGAAAGTTAGTTGTGGGGATCGCAATATGGCTGATGTATTATTGGGTTCGAATTGTGAGTCTCCTAAAAGGAATTTAAGTTTTGTAGTTTGAGCAAAATAGTTTGGATAAAACCTAGCTATGAATAACCTTTAATAACAAGGCAAAAGCAAATAATAGCTTATAAATGGTTTTTCAATAGGGACGCTCGAACTTTGACAGTTTATAGCGGCCATCTTAGAAATGCGATAGCTGTAAAATTTGGCGGGAATACATATTTATTCGTGACATTTCACCATGGAACGCTACTCGTCAGTAACAACGCGTAGAAATTGTTAAAATTTATTATCAAACATAAAATTTATTGGATGAGAAGATTGTCATCTCGCGTGGTGGTGACTTCAACTTGGCTGAAATTATATTCCAAAAGGTCATCAAAAGTTCTTTAAAATAAAATAAAAATTGTGGCAATATCATTTTAGCATGTTGTTTTATTTCATTTCAAAGTTCGAGCGCTCTTAATAACCTCACTAGCTTTAGCCCGCCACTTCGTACGCACAAATCCCGTTTTTCCCGTTCCCGCATGAATTTCGGGAAATCCTCTCTTAGTGCTCCCCTACACTCCCCAATGAACCTACAAGCCAAATTTCATCTTTCTACGACCAGCAGTTTCGGCTGTGCGTTGTCTGTCAGTCACTCAATCAGTAAAGGAAGAAATTTACATTATAATCCAAATATTGTTTTCTTGACCTATAAAATTACTTGTACTATACTTACTATACTTACCTTGTACTATAAAATTTTATATACTGGCCCAACTGTTCGGCAAAGCCCTGCCCTGCCTTGTGTCTTCTATACCTTATCCTATAAGCGGTGTATCTCTACCTATAACTAGTACCTTACCTTACTTGTGCGATATCTGACCAAGTCCGACCCGCTTAATCATAACAAAGGCAAACACAAAACTTCCTGGCAACAACTAAACTGTCGTTAAAATAAATGATTGATTACAGAATATCAAAGTCAAAGTCAAAGCATTTATTTCAAATAAACCATTATCAGGTACTTTTGAATTGTCAAAGTCAGTCCGTCAAAAACATGATTTGCACGTTCGAAAGCGTAGATCTCTATGGAGAAGAACGTGCAAGAAACTCCACGGACACTCTTTTAAATCATTTTATGTTTACAAAAATCCTGGTTACATAAACCTTGTTGCTTCTATATATGAGAACAATGTAAAGAAAGAAAAAAACAATTTATAGTATGAAATATTAAAATGAGGCAGTGGCAACCAAGGGATGACCAGTCTCCACTGACGGCGCCCGTTCACGAACATGACGCGTGCATCAGCACCATTCAGCTCAACAATTTTGAAGGGAACTGAATGATCCGATACACGCGCCACCATCAGCGAGACATTGGAGTGAGCATGACACACCCTCAACTGCCCCTGCTATTTCATGTCAAACAAGGAAACTATCTATTAACATAATGGTCCAGGGTTCTCACATTTACAGAACTTGAAATAAAAATTGCTTCTAAATTATATAAAACTAAAACTATGAATATCAATCTGAAAAGACAGAAAAAGAAAAGTTTATTCCAGACATAATATAAGCGGAATAGTATTATTATTAGACATAAAAGAGGGTGAGCATCTCTTCCAAATATAAAACCTAACTAGTGGAACCAAGCGGCTGAGGCTGTGGAGCAGGACCGGCATTTAGCCAAGCATTTTTATCAAGGATATAATCTTCCAGTTTATAATATGCCTGTCTACATAGAGTGCGTTTTATGCATGTTTTAAATTTTTTCTCATTCAGTTCGAGAATCTCACGTGGTATTTTATTATAAAATTTAATACAATATCCCATAAAAGAAGTGTGTACTTTAGCGAATCTGAATCGGGGTTGATCTAATTTATTCCTATTTCTAGTATTAAAATTATGCCTATCACTAATCTTACTAAAAAGATGAAGATTTTTCCGAACATACATAATGTTTTCGTATATGTATTGACAAGGTACCGTCATGATGTTAATATCCTTAAACAGTTCCCTTAGGGAATCGCGCCGACTAAGATGGCATATGGCTCTGATGGCGGCTTTTTTCTGCAGAATAAATATAGACTCGCTGTCTGCAGCTCGTCCTCATAATAAGATACCGTGAGACATTATACTATGAAAGTAACTAAAATAAACCAGCCTCGCGGTATCTATATCAGTAAATTGACGGATTTTTCTGACAGCATATGCTGCTGAACTTAGCCGTCCTGCAAGAGATGTTAAATGAGGACCCCATTGTAGCTTTGAGTCAAGCGTGATCCCTAGGAAAACCGTGTCTTCGACGAATTCAAGTTTCTCTTTGTCCAATACTATGTCGCAAGTATTACTTTTGACATTCGGTAAAGCAAATCTGATGCACTTAGTTTTTTTCCCATTTAATACTAAATTATTCGCAGTGAACCAATTTTGGACCTGCTGTAGCGCATTATTTACGTCGTCAAGACTTGTAGAACGTCTATCTATCTTAAAAATTAAGGACGTATCGTCAGCAAATAACACCATCTTTGGTTGGTTTTTTAAAAGATGGAGTAAATCATTAATATACACTAAAAAGAGGAAAGGACCCAATATTGAGCCTTGTGGTACCCCCATTTTGACTTTTAAACCCCTTGAATTAACACCGTTTATTTGAACTTGCTGCTGTCTGTCATTTAAGTACGACTTCACTAAACTGAGAGCAAGATTACCTAGTCCGTAATGTTTTAGTTTTAGGAGCAAGGTTTCGTGATTTACGCAATCAAATGCCTTGGAGAGGTCACAAAAGATTCCTATGGCATCTTGCGCCTCTTCCCACGCTGTATATATGTGTTTTAACATTGTGACACCAGCGTCAGTCGTACAACGACCTTTGGTAAACCCATACTGTTGATCGTGTAAGATTTTATTGATGTTAAAATGAATGAGCATTTGATTGAGCATCACTTTTTCAAATACCTTGCTGAAAACCGGCAATACGGATACAGGTCTATAATTATTGGCATCTTTACTGTCACCGGATTTAAAAAGTGGTATAACCTTACTATATTTCATTATATCCGGAAAGACTCCTTGGTCTACACATAAATTGAATATTAAAGCCAAGTATGGTGCTATGGTCTCAATTATGGACGTGCACACTTTGACAGACATTCCCCATAAGTCTTCGGTCAATTTGATTTTGATTTGCCGGAAAGCTTTTATAACCGTCATAGGGTTGATATGTTTGAATTGGAATTCAACCGTACAACCTGGAACGTTTGCTCTTAATAAATTAAATGATACCTCGGGTGAAGAATTTAAAGCTTCAGTAGTTCTTGATGGTATTTCGGTGAAAAAATTTACAAATTCTTGAGCTACTTCTAAATTAGAGCTTATGGCACCATGTGCAGTCTCCAGTAAAAAATCAGTGTTTCGTACTTTATTCCTACTAGTTTCATTATTGATAACTTTCCAAACTGTCTTAATTTTATTATCTGCCGATTTGATCTTATTGCTAATGTACAGGGCTTTAGCTACTTTGCAAGTATTTCTGAAAACTTTAGAATATTTGTTTACATACATACTAAAGGTTTCTGTGTTAATGAAAGGCTTAAGGCCATATAACTCATATAGTCTTTCCCTACTTATCCTAATACCTTTAGTCGCCCAGTCACTAAATATAAACTTAGGGGAAGTATTTTTAGACTTCTTTTCAAAAGTTGTATTGAATTCCTTTAGTACTACTGAAAAGAAATTATCATAAAACTTATTTGCGTCCTCAATATTATGGCCTAGAACATTCAACTTATTTTGTAAGGTAACATTGAATCTAGCTAGTTTGCCTGTTGTAATTGGCCTATATTGTATTTGAATTTTTTGCAAGGCTGCTTTAAACTTAAATGTTACCAATTGTCCGCTATGATCCGACGGAAGGTAATTAACTATGGCTTTATCTAAATAATCACAATCGCAGAATACATTATCGATACAGGTTGAAGAAGTTGGTGTTACCCTAGTAGGTTCAGTAAAAACATTAGACAAATTAAATGATTTAAAAAGGCTTAAAAATCTGCTGCTATTTAAATTATTTTCTAAAATATTAATATTAAAATCTCCGCAAATAATCGCGGATTTGTTACCTGCTGCAAGTTTCGCAAGGATATCTTCCATAGTTGACTCAAATAAAGTAAAGTTTTGAGGGTTTGGGGGTCTGTACACGCACACTATAACATGCTTATCCAGCTCAACACAGGACAGTTCAATACAATGTTCCACTGACAAGCTGACAATGTCATTACGTTGCTTAAATTTTAAGCATTTTTTCACTAAGATGAGGGAACCACCGCGCAACATAGATTTGCGGTTAAAGCAACTGCCTACACTATAATTTTCATAACTAATTTGCATCTGGTAATCTTTCAACCAATGTTCACTAAAACATACAATGTCAAACATTGTTTTCTCTAAAAACATTTCTATTTCTAATATTTTGGAAGAGATACCTTGAATATTTTGATGAAATAATTTCAATGTATGCTGCTGACCCCCTTTTTGATATGTATCTAACTGAGAGCAAGAAGATACCTTAATGTCTGTAGGTATAACTAATCTGTTATTGGTAACTTCTGTTGTCTTATAAACTAGTTTAAATTAATATCAGGAGTTTGCCCTAAGACTTCAACATCATCACTTGGCAGTTAGATGGAATTACATGTGGCCTCCACGTTAACAAATAATTTTTCCATAGTGATACATGGAACCTCCTTCGTACAATTTTTAAAAGAATTTATAGCTATAGTGCTACAGTTATTTTGGCTCACCACCTGATTCTTAGTAATATTACTAAACATTGTGGATTTAATTACACAAGACTTCGACATACTACTTATGTCTGAGTTAATATAATAAGCTAATAGCCTAGCTATTGTGTGTCTAAAACTAATTGGCAGATACACAGTATCCCTGGTCGATTTTAAATGATCCACAAAAATATTTGTGTCAAAAAACATAAACATGTGCATGTGTTTATTTAACCTATGAATATAATTATTTTGTCTAATTGACAATTGTTCAAAAAATGGAAAAGCACACAATATTATTTTATTACAATTTAACTTTAGCATCTCAGTTATATAGTCTGTAATATCTGCTTGTTTTACTTTTAAACTATTACCTATAAATACAGTAATGTTGGTATTAGAATTATAATTATTATTGTTTGTTAATAATGCCATAATATGCTTGTAAGTCGAACCTGGCATACAATAATTTTGTGTAGAATAACTTAGGTTGTTACCAACAAATTTAACTAAACCTCTCCCTATACTGTCTGAGAACATAACTGAATGACCACTTTTCACAGATGAAAAACCACAAATCTCAGGCTGCTCAACTTGAGATAAATCCTGTCCAAAATCAATATTCACTTGTTTAGTGACACATTCTTGAGACAAATTCTCTGTCCGGGACGGTACCTCCGTTGCCTCAGGCTGGACAGCGTCAAGGTTTGATACTGTCTGGCAAGTACACTGACACATGACCAACTCATTAGCAGCAAGAATGTGTTCTTTTATTTGGTTCTGAGATTGTACATATTTACTATTAAGTTTGTTCAATGAAGCATCAAGTACCTTTATTTCAGACTGTAAGTGCTCTGTATCAATTTCATATATTTTTATGCTGTCTTCTAGTTTAATTTGATAATTATTTAATTTACTAATCAGGTCAACACGTTCTTTCCTGAGTTGAATATTTTTGGAAAAGTGTTTTTGTTGCTTTTTGTATTGATAACATTTTTTGATAATTCTGTTTATTATGACTAGCCTTATAACTACAGTTCTGTGTCAATAAAGAATCTTCAGTTAGGTCAATTGTGACTAAGGAATGAGGATTACAATTATTATTAGAACTAAGTAATTCGTTAAATAAGTGGTTAGTTATCGACAGACGAACAACTATACTATCATTACATCCAACCAATCCCGGATTCTGTCGGAATCCCGGGATTACGTAATTTCCTCATACAAATACGCACGGTGTTGTCTATTTAGGTCAACCCTGTATCTATAGTGGCAATGTCTTAAAAGGTTTTCCCTCAAAAAGTTCTTAAGGGTAAATTTCCACTGGGGTCCCTTAGTGAATAGGGTATAGATGTCATAAATGTTTTTGGTAAGTAAGAGGCAGCTGAGCGGATTATTTAATTTGGAAATGAATGAATCACGGGTTTGGGTTAAGTTATCTTTTGGATAAAGATGTCTCATAACATGATGTATTCATTCTGGGCCTTTCAGAGGAATTTCTTTTACAAAGAAAGAATTACATTTATTTGACGACAGTTCATAATACATACAAAAAATCAATAAAAAGTGTAGTTACGAAATCAATACGTACCTCACGACTGCACCAAAAGCAACCATTTCAGCGGCTAATACAATTTTAAATATATAACTCAAGAGAATAACAATTAAATCGCAAACCTTTTAAAAGTTATCAATATTTTCCATCGGTTTATCGGCTGTGAACGTGAAAAACACGGCCATTAGAGGACGGCCCGCTGAAGAGCCATAAACACTTGATGGGTGTCGATCGAGGGCTATCGAGCACCAGTTTTTGCCAAAGGGGTGGGCGTGTGTCGATGACGACGCGTGGACGCACTACATGCAGCCAGTTTTTAATTACAACATGAACGATGCAGTTTAAAAAACTAATGAATTTTTTTCTGTAATAAAAAGGGTTGATATACTGTCTACCGTTTTTTGTTTACCACTTAACATTTACCGAGCAAACAATTCTGCTGAGCAAATTCGGGCCGTTTAATCTATTGGACAATACACATTTTAATTACGCTCACAACAGCGTCGTTTACGTCGGCAATATTTAAATTTAACAGGTTACAAGGTGCTCCTTAGCTCTTACCATTAAGCGACCGGTTTTGAACCCTTTGCCGGTGGTAATTGCGTCGATTATCGTCCACTAATTAGGTATCCCATTTCGTTCCAATAGGGGTCGGATTTACCTCACACTCCCCTTCGATCCTGAAGAAAACGTACTCATTAATTCTTCAGTCCATTCCTTCAATTCCAGATAGCATTTTACGATCTTTGGGTCTTCCAATTTTAGTGTTACCGTTTTATAATTTCCTTTGTAGAATTTCAATTGTTCCAATAAAGTATTTCAAACTTTTTATTGTTATTGATGAATTCTAGGAATGCCTTTGAACAAAGTTATAACGAGAATTTGTTTTGTCGGATTCATTCAAGTAGGTATTTCCTGTTATTTTTTATTTCGGTCTTAAAATAGACACCCACTATACATATATGTATTACTAGCTGTGGCCCGCGACTTTGTACGCACATATCCCGTTTATTCCCGTTCCCATATAACCCATAGCATATAATAGCCAATATTTTCCAAAACCGACTGATAGTTCCAGAGATACGCGCGTTCAAACAAACAAACAAACTATTCAGCTTTTTTATATTAGTATAGATGTATTCGGTTCAACATTTAAAACCTACATTAAGAGACATTTGTAAAAAATACAACACTCGTTGGTTTTAATAATTTCACGTCTTAAAAATGCTTTTATAAAAATGTTGCCAAGCATTTAGCTTAGTTTTTAACACAACAATGTCGTGTTATTTTCGCTGAAAATCAAGGTTCAAATGTGGCATGTATTATGCTCACAAATCGTCGGTTCCAAGCCTCAGCGGGAAGTAACAGTTTAAAATTTAATCACATTTCTGCTCCTAAATTTATTTTCGTTGTGTGATGAGTGTGGCTACGTTTTATAACGTAAAATGGGATATTCGTATTTTTGTTATAGAAGTTAGGTAACAGACTTGAGAATAATTGGGCGACCCGCAAGCCGTTGTCCTAATACAAAGCGATCATCGCACGAATTCGAGATAGTCGCGTTAATTTGTTCGGCGAAACGGAAGGCGCCTTACAGCCTTCAGAACTTCAGTCCAGAAATGCGAAAGTGTGTCTGTCTGTTACCTCACGCTTAAACCGCTGAACTGATTTAGATGAAATTTGGTATAGAGATCGTTTGAGTCCCGGGAAAGGACATAGGATAGTTTTTATCCCAGAAACCATCCTTTAAAGAGGTGTAAAGAGGGCTGGAAGTTTGTATTTAGGCACTTGATAAATTATCAATAAACATAATGTTTAAGCGTGTTTGATTGAAAAATAAAAATGGCTGCCCAAAGTCACCATTTCATGCGGACCAAGTCGCGGGCAAAAACTAGTCACTTCTAATAATCTGTTATTTTAGTGAATTTGGCATATCATAATAATATATGAGTTCATAATAAGAGGAGATTTTTTAAAATTTTACTTTTGAGATCAATCATATTTTGACGAATATACAACTCAAGTAGGTGTATATTTCAAATTAGACAGTCCCGCAAAACCCGTCTAATATGGTCACATCAACTTGTGACGTAGAGGTGTAGGTATGCCCCACGCGCCCGAGTAACGGACGAGAAAAGCTTTTATATTTATACTGTTTTAAAAATATTACAGTGCGCAAACACTTTTTTTTTAATATGAGAGTAAGGTCAGGCGCAGGTCGACTGGACGGCCGGGTCGTGTGCTTGTAAGATGGGGACTTGACAAGGCTTACAAAAAAGAGGTTTATAAATGAACTGGAGGCTGGATATATGTACATAGAACATTGGAGTAATATATTCAGCTTACGTTTGGTAAATAGTGGTCTAAAAGAGAAAAAAGAAGATTGGTTTGGATTGTTAATGTAATTACATTTTTGCGAGTAATACAAATATTTCCGAAACGCAAACATATTTTCATTAAGTCCGCCACCATTTTATTATCGCAGTAGGCAAACACGCAAACACCAACACCCGAAACGCGTTAATGATTCAGAACAAAACGCCAAAAGCTCAAATGAAAATAATTGATTCGGCAATAAATAAGTATCGAACGAAATAATAATAATTTGAAACTCATCCTTTATTGGGAGCCGTTCGGGGCGGTCGGCACACCGTTTAGCGCATTTATAATATAAATTTATTGTCTATAATAGAGTCATAAATTGCCTGAGCGTCCTCGCTCTCTATTATTAATTTCAGCGTCGAGCGGCCGGCGCGAATTTATATTCTTTTACCAAATAATGAAGAGCTATCTTGCTGCAAAAAAAACGAGGAATTAACGAGACCGGTGGTAGACAAAGGAGAGGCCGGAGGCGCGACAATTAGACCCACCGCGGATGGATACGGGCAATTTGCAAACTCATTTGCGCTATTTATAAGTCACGTCCGAGGTGTTTTCGTGTCAACTGTGATAGGAGTGGTCCTTGTCACAGCACTTTGGTAATTGTCAAAATAGGGAAACGTAGAGTACGGCACATTTCTAAAAAACAAAACACGAATTATTGTGCGTTGAGCATTAATTATACACAACATCAATCTGCCTAGCCTAGTAGTCTCTTGAACTTACTGCACACACAATCTGCCCCTTTTGGACTTTAAATATTAAATTATTAATTAAAAAGCCTAAATAATTAACTTCAACATGACCTATTTGATTTGAAGTGTTTTTTGTTTTTAAAGATTAATAAAAAAAAAAAAACATTAATTCTATAGGTTTTCTGTTCATAAAAGTTTATTTTTTTTAAGACGAAATGTTGAATAAAAGACGCTATTCGAAGAGTAACAAAAAACTGGCCAAGATCAAGTTGGACTTGCACACGAAGGGTTCCGTACCACAAGCTAAAAAACACATGTTTCTTGTATCCCCTCTTTTTTTAATTTTATTTTATTTTTATTATGTGTTGTTATAGTGGCAACAGAAATACATCATCTGTGAATATTTCAACTGTCTTGCTATTACAGTTCATGAGCTATAGCCTGGTGACAGACGGACAGTAGAGTCTTAGTAATATGGTCCCGTTTTTACCTTTTGCGTACAGAACCCTAAAATGTCGAGTAATGATGAAAACCGAATAATAGCGAGTATTCGCGGCATCTCTAATAATAATATATTAGTATTTTAGAAGCACACATAATGATCCTAATTTTCAAAAACGAGCCTCCTTTTGGTCTTTAGAGTCTGTATCAGTGGCTACTAATAAAAATTCTCACCTTAAACCTGTTTGGACGTCACCGACAACCTCCTATCATGATTCATTTCACATCAAGTGACGGGTCCTTAGACTGTTAAAAGAGGCTTCGCGATGATGTTTAAATAACGATTTCCTTATTTTAAGGACCGATTTTTCAATCGTGTTATGAAGGAAGAAAGAAAGAATAATATTTATTTAGCACATACATGAAACATACACTTAGTAACAATTGGTTTGCTAAGACAACGTGTGCGGCTGACGGCTGTTTTTTCCTGATGAATAATTTGGCGTTTAGAAAGCATTACTATGTGTGTAAATTGCCACTGGAACATCAGATGGTAAGGTTTTTTTATTCGTCGTTAACTTTTTAACCGACTTCAAAAAAAGGAGGAGGTTCTCAATTTGTCCGAAACTTTTCTTTTCCTGATTACTCGAAGATGGTTGGACCGATTTGGATTCTTTATTTTTTGTTTGAAAGGGTATACTTCCCAGGTGGTCCCATGATCATCAAGTCAGGATCTGATGATGGGATCCTGGAGAAATAGAGAGAACTCTTCAAATTTTATAGGCACACTTGAAGCGATTTGGGTAGTTTTTGGAAGAGTACTTTCTGGAAGTGGTCCCATTTCAATTTGGTGAAGATCTGATGAAGAACTTCGGATATAGGCTACGGAACTCCTCAATAAAAGATAGCAAATGGACTGGGATTGCTGAAATCTCATTTCTGTCTATTGTTTACACCAGTTCATAACATAACATCACGCCGGTACGCTGTGAAGGGGTAAGCACATACGAACCACAACAGTGAAACGTGTACGTTAAATTTCGGATGAAAAACTCGCCTTAAGGAGCCTCGCCTTTATTCCAGAATAGAGGCACAATCCAGTCTGGAAGTTGAGCAGCTTTTCTCCATGTCAGTCAAAAAAAGGAGGGAGGCCTTTCAGTGTTGATAAAAAAAAAACAGTTTTAATCAGAATCCTGATGTCAAGACAAAGGGACAAAAGATTAGAAACGAGGTAGTGACATTTCTTAGTAGAGTTGTTTCTTGTTATCAAGACTTCGTTCTCTCTAGAGACGAAGTCTTGTAAAAAAAGGAAAGATTGTCCTGCTGTAGCTACATCGTTTGTTCAAATATTTTTTTAAAATATATTCTTTTTTTATATGTATTTCCATTCTGATATGTCAGAAAATTAAATGGTACAGTCAAATATGACAGGTAAAAAAATATCAATATTCAACTTAAAACCAAAATATATAGTATTCGTATCATTTCCTCATCATTGAGGATCGTGATATTAATTGTTTTCTTTTGCATATCATTTCTATTTACATTTACAAATCAGAAGTAGACACTAAACTCAAAAAAGCCAATTACGAAAGGCTCTTTCACATCAAGTACCCCACATAGCGGGACGAGAGCCCCGGCCTGCGACGTCCCTCGTTTACCTTATCAGACTTTTAAGTGGAGTTCACAACAGCGTTACTGCCTCAATGGTGCAGATAAGGCCGCGTACACACCGTCAACAGGTGTCGCAGGCCTGATAAACGTTTGAATAGTTTTTCGTGCCACAATGGTACGCAGATAAAACGACTGAAGGTTCAGTCGTCAACTTCCTTTCGTTCTTACAATTCTTAACGCAAACAAGAGAGGCTCTTTAGAAGCTTTTCCGTGTAGTCCTTAATATTTCGTAAATGATCCCATTGTTCGGGGGGTTGTCGGGTGAATAATGCCGGCAGTCCGACTTGAATGCTACCTACCTTTTGTAAATGGGGACGTTTTGGTTGTTACGTAAGTTGATATCAAGGTCCCAAGTCCCATTAATATTTTTTCTTGATTGCGCACTCGGCTTTTATTTTTTTACTGTAGGTATTACTACAGAAAAACAGTAAATTCTCAGACACAAATATTCGTGCCACGATAAAGTACTACGAAAGGTGCTACGACTGCACGTAGCGCTACGCTATCACGTAGCGGCGTAGCGCGTAGCAAATATATAGTTCCGTAGACTGTCATTTTATACCGAATTATTCTTATAGAATATTTATGTGAAGGTTTCATACTTTTCATCTTTACCGGGGTCACTGTAGTAGGTCAATTTTGTCGCTAGATATAAAACTTTGAAATGATGTATTACTTTATTATTAAAGAATTGAATTCAGTAGGAATATTATTTGATTGAATCATTACAACGGGTTATATTATTAAGTAACTGAATTGTGTCCTTAATGTAACATTGTGTCACTCAGGGTTATACTGGGAGCCGACCCCGACGTAGTTTCTAAGCATATGATGATGACGATGATAGATTTTGAATGCCTCTGGACATGATGTGACTATATTATTACCAAAGCTCTCTTTTTTTTTTTAAGGATGGGAAATCATCAAATGACTTCTTCCGCTCTGGGTGAAGCGGAAGGGCGTGTCAGACTCTTACTGACTAAAACCCATCAGTGTTCCTTCTAAAGCCCTTTGCGTTCCAGGGCCGCGGAGACTCTTTCGAACAAATTCCGCAACCCTCGCAGGACCAAATCTCTCTTGGAATTCACTTTTTGGCACTAAGCATTGAACCACATTATGTATGCATTGCCAGTTCTACAGCCACAAGGTCATTTCAAAGCCATTCAAATAAAAAATATACTTAAAAAGCTTTCACAAAACGTTATCTCCATTTCTTTTGAAGTTAAATTCAAATATTCTGCGACACAAACATTGAAAGGCTTCGCAAACAAAAGTACTTTCTATTTGAGAGCGCTAGCTGCATTAAAAGTGAAATAAGTAACATGATTTCAAGTAGTTCTCTTTCTGAGCTTGAAAAGAAATAAAGAAATAAAGAAAAAAAGCGACGTTTTCATAATTGCTGGCGAACCGAGAATATCTCTTCGTGGAATAACAGAATTTTATAAATGTCAACTGCAAACTTGATGTACTTGTGGTGTTTCAACTTTGCTCATTGAATAATTTTGTGTTTTAATGTAACAAAAGCATGGTTTTGCATTGAGGGCAAGAGTGGAACTTCTCGTAAAAGATATCTAGAAGTTGTATCGTTGAATAAAGCTATAGTATGTCGATTCATCAATATGAACCTGGTGTGCAATGAAGTGTATTCTGCCTTTCTATTTTATGATTATAATGATAGACTGGCAGAAAAACAAAATGTAATTTTTGAACATTAATCTACTAACAAAAACCGGTCAATTGCGAGTCGAACTCGTACGCCGAGGGTTCCGTACCTACACATAATACCGCTATAATATGGGGACACCCTTTAATTTACAACTTCTTTATTTTTTTGAATTTTTCCTTTATTTGTGCTGTAAGACCTTGCTTTTTGCCAAATTTCGTGATTGTTTTCGACCCATAACCTATAGGGTACTTCTGGTTGACCTAGAATGACAATTTTGGTCCACCCGTTCCTGAGAAAATCGGTGGTGTCACACGGACAGACAGACGGACAGACGGGCAAGAGAGATCTTATAAAGGTTTCTTTTTTTACCTTTTGAGATACGGAACCCTAAAAATAAAGTATAAATAAAGCAAGCCAGTAATCTTCTCATTAGTTGTGAAGCTAGACTTACATTCTCTAGAAAGGATATCAATTTCAAGTCAAACTTATAACTGAAGCCCGTACAGTACCTAAATTAACTTAAAAAAAACATGCCGGGCAGTCTTTGGGGACTGCCAAAAGATGTGAAAACTAAGCGAAAGCTTAAGCGCTCGGTGACGATGACGCGAGTTCCATGATTTTTGTTCACCCAAAAAGTACACATATATACACAATATACATATAGCTCAGGAAAAGCGTTCGGTGACGATGACGCGAGTTTATTTTGTTCACCCAAAAAGTGCTCAACGCGCCTAAAGAAGTTTTCACTTCAAAAATTAATACCTAAATATGTACAACAAAAAAATAGGCCATTTAAAAAGGAGGGTGCGGTTCCCAGAAAGTATTCTGCTATCGTACACAATCAGAAAGTTGCTCCAAGTCAGTAAACACGAAACCACAACTTACCAGTTCGCTATTTTACACTGAGTTTCTTACTTTGAGGTTTTATATAGGTATAGTTTTTTTAAAGAACTTTCGAAGGTAAATATTTGTTAGAAAGAGACAACAGTTTAATGCTAAGTTTAATCATTGGTTTACCCAGTCTTTACTTCACTTATAGAAGAATTGAGGAAGAAAATATGCAATATGCTATGCACCTGTGTGAAATTATGACACCCGGAGATTGTGAGGCAAATTACGACACTCCAAAGTCCATTTGTGAACCACCTGATGCTAATGAGAATACCCATCTACAGTCAAGATTGCTGTAAATTTTTGAAGATAAATGACTTCTTTCGCTCTGGGTGGAGCGGAAGGGCGTGTCAGGCTCTTACCGACTAAAACCCATCCTTCTAAAGCCCTTTGCGTTCCAGGGCCGCGGTGACTCTTTCGAACAAATTCCGCAACCCTGGCTGAAGACAACCCCTGCAAGCTCAAGAAAGAATCTTTACGTTCATAAAACTACATGGCCTTGCGCTGTCCTACTTTAACAGTTACTACAACACAGAAAAACACAAAAACAAGGTTATTTAACTGAAAACTTTTATTGAAACTAGCTCGCTGTAACGTTGCACCGCTCTATTTCCGGTCTATTGAGCGAACTTCGCTCACAACGCTCCGATCGCTCGCAACTTAACGTTACGGCACGATCCATTGCAGGTAGCAAGCGCAATGGACGAAAACTGATGGCTTGTAATGGTTTATTTTAGATCTTTCACGCAGAGATATCGACGGTGTACATACACTGAGCTGTTACATTTTCAACTATCGGCGCTGAGCTTAGTTTTGAAAATCGAATTGTGTATTGTATGTCCCTTACGACATTTGAAATTTCCAGTGTCGATATTATCAGCAATCTTAACTTTCACTTTAATGTCTGTTTATCTATTTACTGTTTTAACGGTTGAACGGATTTGGTTGAAACTGGATATGCGGATAGACCATATCTTGGAAAAGGACATCTTGGAAAAGTTAAGATTTTTTGCACACCATCGAATTCCTCATTTCAATATTTACCCACCAATAAAACAGATTTAAACATATCTCCACTACTCGACGCTAGATGGCTTAATTCACCAACACGGGCTCAATTCGCAATAATAGAACACATACACATTCATTGTTAAGCAATAGGGGAACAACTACAAAAATCCATTTTTCAGACCCAAAACATCACTAAATTACAAAATTCCTACAATATCTTTCTTCTAGCTGCATAAAAGCATAAATTTATACAGAAAACTCCTGTAGTGCACAGGGACACTTTTCTGAAAAAAGAGCTAGCCCTGTTTAGATCTAGATTATGCGACATATTCGCACACCTGGACGGCGAGCGTTGGGTGGCTCGCTGTCCGATCACCACCAGGCCCGGGTCGATAGCGCGTTGTTTTCCACGTGCGCCTCAAAGAGTTGTCAGCATAGAAGACGGGGCCCGCTAGGACCAGAGCCTGCCAGGGTACAGGAATTGGTTCGAAAGAGTCACCGCGGCCCTGGAACGCAAAGGGCTTTAGAAGAAACACGGATGGGTTTTAGTCAGTAAGAGTCTGACATGCCCTTCCGCTCCACCCAGAGCGGAAGAAGTCATTTGATGATTTCCCATCCTTAAAAAAAAACATCTAGAATAGACGATTAGGACCAGTTAAATAAAAGCTTGTAAAACACATTTTTGTCACGCAAACCATAATTAGCTCACTGTCACTGGGTCTGATATTACTACTACTTATAAAACGCCTATTCTCCAACAATAAAATAATACTCCAACACTAACTAAAGCGCTTTTACTGTCGATACAAAGCACAACACTACCTCGCCCTACCTGCGCTTGTAACAAGCCCGCCGCTTTATTTCCGGCGCATTGTACGAGTTTCACACATAACCGTTTTTAACTTACACTCAGACGATTGAACAGAATCTAGGCCAGTACTGTATTGGTACCGTTTGATGACAACAAAGCTTATGTGTGAGTCTATTGAGAGATTTCGAATGATTACTAAAGGACTTGATTTTAACTGAAGATTTGGTGGTTTTTTTTTTAAAGGATGGAAAATCATCAAATTGTTTCTGCCGCTCTAGGTGGAGCGGAAGGGCGTGTCAGACTCTTACTGACTAAAACCCATCCGTGTTTCTCAACGCGCCATCGACCCGGGCCTGGTGGTGATCGGACAGCGAGCCACCCAACGCTCGCCGTCGGCAGGCCCCCGCGCCTACGGTGGCCGGGGATCGCCCTGCGACTCCCGACGCTCGGGGCGTCTTCTTCTGTAGCGGCGGTTGGGGCGAAGGCCTTTTCTCTCCCTCGCGCGGCCCACCTCCTCCTTCGCTAGCATTACTGCTTCAAGATTTGGTGGTTACAGAGTAATTAATAGTATCGAGAATGCTTTCAGTTGGTGTGCATGAAAGGAGCCTCCCCAAGCGGCGTTTACTGATCCAGTATGTACGTACGGAGCCCTGCGCAATAGGGAATTTGCATGAAAAAATATTTAGTATCTAAACAGTTTATCTACTAATAAACAAGCATATAATTTAAACAGTGACACTAGAATCAAAATCGACCGAAAAACAAACGAGATAATATTACTATTTTAAACAAATATTTCTGTCCATCTCGCGGAAACGCCGTTTTCTATGGCAGCTATATAGGCGCCATAGTATTTGACGTCAGAGTTGGTATCGGACTTCTCTTTCTAATTGTCAAATATATTACAGCTTATTTGTATAACAATTATGTATGGCTAATAATAGGTCCCCTGTGTAACTAGGATTCTAAATACGAACGGACTAACAAGATATAATTAAAATAACAATAGCGAAATTACTTATATCTAGTTATGTTTAAAGTAAAATTTTGAAAAAGTGATACTTATACAAGAGAGACTGAAAGATTGGTTATCATTTGCCTTCGTAAATAGTTTTTATTATTTGTTTTTTGAATAATTCTTTATTACCGTTAAATAATCTTACGTTTCTGTCTTTCTTCCCTCACTATGTCCACCGTGATATTAACTTCAGCAAAGGAATTTAATAAAGTGCCATCACCGGTAAAAGGTAACCTAATAAAATTTTAACACAGCGTTTCAGAATAGTTTTAGAAAATGCGAAACTACTTCCCGAGCTCACATTTCTTTAAAAAGGTATTTCATTAACAAAATGGCGCGCTTACTTTGAATCAACTTTATGAGATATTTACAAATTTTATCTCGTTCCTAAACTACGGAAGTTTCATAATTAAACGGAGAAGTTAAGTTAAGTTGGGGCTAATTAGCGTATTTTTGACTGAATCGTTGAGGGAGGGAAGAAAAAGTTCAGCTGTTCTGGGTTTAAGTTCGAAAGTTAGCTTATTACTTTAGAAAAAAAATGTATTGAATTAGATTTTCCCTCGACTTCGCTCCCACGGTCTATCTCAAAGGATTCGTGCATTTTCAGTGGTAAAAACCGCTGGGTTTCATCAATAATTAAGATTTCAATCAATGAAATAAAATGAATTTCATGTGTCTATTTGACCGTTGAGGAGTTGTTTCATCTGGAGCAGACCCTTCATCAAATGACTTCTTCCGCCCTGGGTGGAGCGGAAGGGCGTGTCAGACTCTCACTGACAAAAATCCATCCGTGTTCCTCCTAATGCACTTTACGTTCCAGGGCCGAGGCGATTCTTGTGAACAAATTCCTCAATTGGAGCAGACCCTAGATAGAGAATCAGGTCATAGTTTTCGAAAAACGAAACCGAACCAACACGTACGATTTCAACTCTGAAGGTTGAGCGGAATTGGTTCTTATATAGCCTGCAAGATTTGACCTCAACTAATTTGTGGTGTGTGTTACTACTTGCAATGTTTATTCATAAACAATTTGCAAAGTCCAGACAATATATCCTTGGTTGCATACTCGTGATATCCTCCAACATGTGAGCCTGCTTTGGCAGTTCATTCGACGTACAACCCACATGATGGACATAATCCGTTTATATTCAGTCTATAACCTGAAATATCACCTGCCGGCCCGTCTGCTACTGTGCCCGTGGTACACATAGACACTGTTTTTATCAGTAAAGCTCGTGTTAATGCACCAATATGTAAAGTCTTGCTGTGCCACTGGCTTCGCTCGCGTGTAATGTTGAAAATTATCCCATGGGAACGCAGTACCGGGGCTTAAAGTATTCCATGTCCTATGGTCTACGGGTAGACCATGATCTGGTTAATCCAAAGCTAGTACCAACTTTCATCTTGATCCGTTGAACCGTTGTGTCTTCAGGGCACATTGCTCGCAGAATAGATAGTCGTCGAGCCGAAGGTTCTAGGCGCCCGTGTACCGGAAGACGTAGCGTTGGAAGGCCTCTCATAAGGTGGACTGATAGAAAGAAAGAAAGAAAAGTATTTAATTGCCACAAAACGACATACCTACCCACATACATAATTTTATTTTTCTTAAACTAAACCCTAAACGACAGTGTTAGTAGCTCTTAAATTATATTAGTAAAGACACGTTAAATACCAAATAAGAAAAAAAAATAACAAGTATGAGTAGGTATAAATAAAATGATGCATGTCGTGGTTGTGGCAAAAGGGCTTCCACTCAGCATAATGCTGTACCGTGAGGGACCCATCATAGCATGGTGAAGGCATGGGGAATCCGCTGGATGGGAGATGAACGGGACTGTTCGATGTGGCTACACTTGTAATAGTCCGCTTTTCAGCTAGTCGCTAAGATGACAGAATTTCGAGCATTTAAACTGGCCCATATTGTGTAATACTTTGTCACACTTTATGCGACAGTTAGTTTTGTCTTTGTTTAAAAAAACACGGCCTAAAGCAGCAGGTAGGTCCACGAAAAATGTCTCATGGTTAATTCACCCAATTTCTCTGCCTTTACTAAATGAAACCCTCCACTTTATGCCTACCTCCTTTACTTTTTGTTTCGTTTCTTGCAATTTGGAATACTCGCGGCAATAAAAAGAATTTATTGGATATTATTCTTTTTTCTTATTAGGAGTTTGGATAAGGCGTTGGCTGAAATCGGGGTGTGAGTTTTGTACATATTTTGGATAGCTTTCATTATATTTACATATTTTTTGCTTAAAAAGAAGTAGGATACAGTACTGACAAATCCCTCAATAATATCGGAGTTTTAACATCATCATCATCATTATGTCAGCCAAAAGACGTCAAAACCTGGACAGAGGCTACCCTCAAGTGTCTCCTCATCCACCGGTCCTGTCCAGCCTTCACCAGGACACCGTCTCAAAAGTGCCGTTTAATGGCCTAATTGAAATAAACGTTTTGACTTTGACTTTGACACCGGTCCACCTTATGGGAGGCTTTGCACATTAAAGCAAGTCATAATAAGATACGAAAAATTTGACAAAACAATCCAAAACACTAACTCCCTTATTCATATAAACTTTTTAACCATTACTTAGTTAAAATTCTGTTTAAGAGATTCGAAATACAAATTCTCCATACAATATTTTGAATTAAGAATCTGCTTATCAGTATTTTAGCGATAAAGTTTTTATGAATAAGGCTGTAAGTACATAGCCACTTATAACTACTTGAACAAGTTATCACTTAGCAAGGTCTAAACAACTATGTTAGCTAACTCACTAATACCAAATGTTCTGGAAACTTCTCAAGAAGTTTTACGAGCAATTCGTTTGTGGCACTCAGGTTTAGTTAAAGTGTATTATCGGTATTCCTGATGGATTGGTTGTAATCGTAAATAGGTTTATGTTAAGCCGTCTTTATGTGATGTATATAAGGCAATATGTTAATGGGTTGCGGTGGTTATTCATGGTTTATAGGTCTATGAAAAGCCTGAAGGGTATCTAGAACAAAAGGGCAACTGCCACTGGTGTTGTCAAAAAAACATGCTCTGGTCTATCGCTGGTTTATTTTTCGAGATCCTTTTTAATTCTGGGTTAATCTCGCCTTTGTACATAAGATGTCCTGTTGAGTTTGTATTTGCATGATGTTGTGTGTGCAATAAAGAACAAGAAAAACCTCTAAAACATTCTTGTTCGTCTTCAATGAATTCCAAATATTTGAATTAGAAATTAATTATATGGGCTACAACTTAGGGATAGGCCTATAATTCAGCAGTGAACGTCTTTGAGCTGAAATAATGATAGGGAACGCTAAAAACATTTAACTCTTTAGAACAGTGGTTCTTAACTTTTTAGTAATAAGGGACCATTTGACAAGATATGTCTTCCAATGAACCACCAACTTTTTAGGGTAATAGGAATTTAAAAAAAAATGAGACTGCACACTCTGTACTAGCTTCTGTATCCGAATGACATACGTATATATCGACGAAAAGTTCGTATTGGATGCATTTCTATGACTTCCTCTTTTCGGACCCCTGTTTTATAAGTTTCAATTTATTCATCTGTGCGAAAATATCGCATTATAGGATGGATGCGGACCACTTCAGGTGCTGCCAGGGACCACCAGGGGTCCGCGGACCATCGGTTAAGAACCACTGCTTGAGATATACTGAGTATGATTCTACCTTCACAAAGACCAAACCACAAAAAGATAAAATCGCTTCAAAAATAATTAAATCCAGGAATATCCATCCAAGAATAAATCAGACAATTTAAGCTTTAAAACACCGGTAAAACGATGAATAAATAAGCGGAACCATAACACCAGTCCATAAACTCAAACTAATTATTTATTCAACTCTTTTCATCCGCCATGGAAAAATTTAACCGTCCAATTGAGTGTAAAATAATATTAAATTAACCGGAAAGATACCGCGAACGGAAATAATGCTGAATATTGGAAAATAAGATAACTTCAGCGTTTTTATGAAAGCGAGAATGTTTTAGCTGGAAATGGATTACGGTGGCAAAAGAAGCGAAGGAAATTTGTCTTTAATGGGATTCAGTAATCTTGTCATTTGAGGTGTAGGTATACTCACAAGGGTAGGTATGGAATAAACTTCAGATTTCGATTACTTATGCTTCAAATATGGGTATCAATAGCCAAGCCCAAAAAGAGATCTAGCCAAAGTAATCATAAGTCGACCTTTGTTTACTGAGTTTTACTTGTGTATTAAGTTTAAAATACATATATATATAAACTTCTCAAATACCCGACGAAAATAAACTAGAATCACTACATATATTATTTATTTAAACTTTATGTACAATAGTGGTACATGGGCGGACTTAATGCATCAAGGCATTCTCTACCAGTCAACCTTTGGGTTATACTATTCTGTGGTAGGTGTACAATAAATACAAATAAAATTCAAAATTGAACTAAACCGGTTGCCTATAAAGTTCATAAATAGAAAAATCTAGTTTCCGAAAAGGCTGCGTAGATCAGATAACTCCAAACCTATATAGAGAACGGGCGCCATATTCATTCAGTTTTTGTCCTTTTCGACTAGATAAAAACTCTCGTAGTTTTTCCAACTGCTCACAGAATAATGGTCAGTGAAAGCTCCATTAGTAGAAGTATTAAAATCCACTCGCTCATGACAATAAAATCATAATAATTACCATAAATACAGATGCATGCACGAGTGTAATGGCATAATGAAGACACATTTTGGGAGATTTTTTGTTAAGCAGAAAATTCGTGAACGGAATTTAATAAGGCTCCGAATTGTGTTCAGTTTTGGTAGATTTTTAGTGATTTAACAGCACCTGTGTGAACTTGGCACCCGACTTTTTTTTTTATTTCGATAAGTAGTGGATAGGAATGAAGCTAACTTTGTAAGTAGTACTGCCAAAAAAAATCTAGCTGTTTCTTATAGGAAAACGTCCGTAGTGGATTGTAGTGCAATTTTTTCGAGTGTTGTCGGAAATACTTTTAAAAAAGTTTCACTCAACTTGATCGCTTTTGATCAATTTCTGTTCAACTACAAACGAAAATTTGTCCACTGCAAACCTCTGTGAACGTCTCTCTGTCATTGTCAGCGTTTGAAGAACTCATATCGTCCTCAGAACAGAAGTAATGCAGTCGAAAATAGTTTTAAAAAGTGACATATTTCTTGCGGTCAATTTTTCAATCCACTACGAACGTTTTCCTATAAGGAATAGCTGGAAAAAGTATTTTTTTGCAATGTCGGGGATGATTTTTCATAAATTTTTTAGCACTAGTACTCCTTACAAAGTTAGCTTCACTACTATCCACTACTTATCGAAATCTCCAAAAAAAAAAGTCCGTTGCCAAGTTCACACAGGTTTTAAGAGCCACTACCAAAGATTTATTTATTTAGTAAGTAAGGCACACGACATATTTACAATTTTTACAAAAAACAGGAAATTATATCTAAGTATTGAATTCTGTGCAAATCATCACTTGTGCACAACATTCTCTATGAAATATTAACAATTCATTAGTACATTTAAAACAAAATAATAATAATTAAATTGCGAAAGATGTAGCAATAACGACTACTGTCACTAACGAAATCAATACCTAGACTAGGAGCCTTTAGAATTGCTTCGATTGCTCGCCAAAGATAGCCTCTACAAAGCGACACATGTCTAGGTACCTTCTACAAAGAATTATCCCGACACGTACAGGTAAAGAAGTAGGTGTGAGCTTGCGAGTCGGTGTCTGACTACTCGATCTCTCCTTCAGGTAAGTGTATCGATTTACGAGAATTGGCACCGCTCTCGCCTCGAGACGATTGTATTTACTTTAAATTGAACGAAAGATTAAAGTGGGTAGACGGAGTTTAGTAATTATTATTGGAAAGTTATTTTCCACCAACGGGTGAGAGAACGGTGTATTTTACGCCCCGTCACAATAAAACGGTTTTTGATATTTTAATTTAGAAATAAAGTGCAATGTAATTTGGGCAACTCAAGTACGCTGATTTCTAAGCTCGGTTAACGGAAAATATTGACTTAACTGTCCCCCCTACTGGCTTACTATAGATATAATCGATTCATGACTCCTTCAGACGATAATTCGTTTAAAAACGTCAAAACATTTAAATGGAGTAGGACGGTTTAAACATATATAATTACACCAACCAATACGAGCGTAGAGTCGTACAATTTTGACCATTATTTTCAACGCAGTAGATGATTAATTCAAGAAGCGTATTTTGTTTTAATTAAAAGCAAGGTTTAAAAGTTGTCGCTAAGGAAATAGGTATATGTTTAAGCAAAATCCAACCGGCTGTAGCAAAATACGTTTTAGACTGGCCAGGAATCGAACATAGTACTTAGCCGATAGTACTTATTACGGTATACAGGCATGATATTATTATGTCCTCGCTACTTTAATCCTTAAATTCAATTAAACGTTGACGTCATTGACACGTCATTGGCCGGTGTTACACAGATGTCATATCACGTGTTACATACTACCACCCCACCTATCCATATTAGCGTTGAAGAATTTCTAGTCAATTATTTGAAAACCGCCAGGAATATTATAATTGCTTACACCTCTGTCTTAGAAATGTCTCAGCGAGATTGGATTGAATTCCGAGGATTCGCTGAGTCATCTTAGCCATTACTAGAGTAAGTATGTTGTGTTACATACATATAAGGCGTCCGTAACACGCTCATGCACGTCTATCAATTCCAAAAGTCATGACTGATGACATGAGTGATGGAATTCAATCGAACTCAAAATAATCTTAATTATAGTGACGATAGATTAAATGATTGGCTGATATACGGGATTCGAATTAGGACAAGGACCCATTCCATAAACATATAAAAAACTGACCCATTAACTTAAACATCTGGATATTTGATTAGTCACGCTAATCAAATATCCAGATTTTCGTAAACCAATTTCATGCAACCAGTCACTGCATTAGACGATAGGTTATCCGTCAATCACAGCCTTGAATGTAGAACAAAACATACCGTGTAATGCGCGCCTATGACCCTGATTTATGTAGGTATGGATCATTTAAAATCGACCAGGGATACTGTGTATCTGCCAATTAGTTTTAGACACACAAT
>NDFZ01005363.1:583064-598784 GCA_002192655.3 Mamestra configurata | reverse complement strand
GGTGGCGGGGACCATCACCGGACACTGCTCACTGAATAAGCATTTCCACACACTAGGTATAACAGACAGTCCTCTGTGCAGAGCATGCATGGAGGAGGAGGAAACGGTGTCGCACGTGCTCCTTGAGTGCACAGGCGTTGCCGATATACGTAGACAAACGATAGGAACACCAAATTCACTCACAAACACCCTGAACTCTTTAGGAGGACTGATCTGCTTCTGGAGGGAGGTCGGCTGGTTGGAATGACGGCCGCCATGGCCCACGCACAATGGTCCAACATCAGGACTAAGTGCGGAAACCATACCCCAATAGATAGATAGATCCCTAACGACTGCAAAAGATCTACAAATGATAGCCGAGACCAACGGCTTAACGTGCTTTCCGAGGCACGGAGGAGTACCTATCGCTATGTTAAGATGGTCCACAGATCAACCTCGGCAAGCATTGCTTGACCTTGAACAGCATGCGGCCATGTCTTGTGGTTTTAATTAGGAAGACCTTTGACCAGCAGTAAGATCCTTTGGTTGTTTGATATATGAACTACATGATATTGTAAAGCGGTTAAATTGTTTGTAGAAAATTGTAGGAAAGTTTCAGGGTGCTTTTGGGGTTGCCGTGGCGATGTAGCGCGCCAGGGATGTTCGCGGAAGCGTGCGTAGACGGGTTCGCAGTGATCATGCGAAAGCGATGCGCTTCCATGATCCTGAATGTGTTTGCGGACCGGTGGGACTCTCCCCTCTTAAAAAGGTGGGTAAGTGTTCATACACACTTATCCAAATAAACTGGTGTACACTGTTGTTTATTATTGTAAATTAAATTTAATAGTAACATTAGGCTAAGTTGTACAACTACTAACAATATATGGAAGTAATTTTGAAATAAAATATTTGGATTTGAATTTGAATTTGAAAATTGTTTGGTGAGGACCTCTGGAGGTTTGATCTCGAAAAAAATTACACTGATGGAAAGGAAGGTACTCTACATCCCG
Source organism: Mamestra configurata (assembly GCA_002192655.3). Taxonomy (NCBI): domain Eukaryota; kingdom Metazoa; phylum Arthropoda; class Insecta; order Lepidoptera; family Noctuidae; genus Mamestra; species Mamestra configurata. The sequence continues at coordinate 597,795 of NDFZ01005363.1, read as the reverse complement.
ATTTGGGGTTTGACTTCGACCTGTCAAAATTATTATGGTGCCACTGTGAGAGAGAGACGGGGCTATACCAGATAAATATTACTATCTCTATTTCATATCGGAATCATGCGGGCTTTGAAACGTCATGGAATGGCTCTAGGCTTGAATTGCTGATGCTGATGTTACAATCCTTCAAAGTTAAGGGTTATTTTTACAAATTTATTATTTTTATCTTAAAAATGTGCCCTCGAAGTACCAAGTAATCGTCAAGTTACGGGATAAACTACTAGTTTGGTGCCGTTACACCAGCGCACTACAATTAGATCCAGGATTGCGGAATTTGTTCGAAAGAGTCACCGCGGCCCTGGTGGACGGGGACTGTCCTGGAGCTAAGGTGAGCAAAGATTTGTATTTTTAAAGGTAGCTTAAAATTGGTTGTTTTCGTTTTCTATAGCTAGACTTACTTATATTGATTGGAGCCTGTAGTTAGTCTTTGACTAACCATCCGATCAGTGACTAACGGCCGGTCTCAATAACGTATCTACCTATGTACAACTGTCCGATTTGCTACCAATAGTAGTCATGCTTACCTTTTAAACATGACGTTTCAGCTGCTGTTGGTAGCTAATGTGACAGTTGGTTAAAGGTATACATTATTCAAACCGGCCGTTAAACATGAGCTCACCGCCAACAAAAAATGCTCAAAGTGAACTTCGTTGTAAGAGCAATAGATATCCCTGATCGCTGAAATGATTCGGAGGACCTGCTTCCCATACTTATACTGTCGGACAGCGAGCGTTGGGTGGCTCGCTGTCCGATCACCACCAAGCCCGGGTCGATGGCGCGTTGTGTTTCACGCGCGCCTCAAAGAGATGTCAGCACAGAAGACGAGGTCCGATAGGGCCAGAGCCTGCCAGGGTTGCGGAATTTGTTCGAAAGAGTCACCGCGGCCCTGGAACGCAAAGGGCTTTAGAAGGAACACGGATGGGTTTTAGTCAGTAAGAGTCTGACACGCCCTTCCGCTCCACCCAGAGCGGAAGAAGTTATTTAACGATATTCCCATCCTTAAAATAAAACCACAATTAGATACTTTAAAATTTATCTCAAATTCTGACCAAACTACCAAAGAAAGTTCTTTCCTACGATTTCAGTACAATCAAGCATATCATTAGTAGCGATGAATATTCAGCTCGTCGCATTCCGCAGGTAGATAATGTTGTGCGGTGTCGATAAGTTGCGCCTGTACTGATGCCATAACCTTTGCCTCTTACTTTCCAATGACCTGCGTAGATCGGTAGGGATGGGCGGCGTAGAATGTGATGTCGATGGTTTGGTGACTTACCGATAAATGTGGGCCCGTTGTAGTTTAACAACTTTATTTATAAAAATAAGTACCGAATTAAATTGTTCAACATTTAAATTCTTTTAATTGTGAATTTAACTTACATGATTAATGTGTATGAACGTAAATCTTCATAGAAAAAAATAATTAAGAATCCGCTCATCTATGTTATATTATTGTGAACAAGTTTTGTGAACCTGCATTTATTTTTAAATTTTTTACTAAAAACATAATGCCGCTTCGAATTTAGAAAACTTTAATAGAATCAGGATCGTAGTCTATTTTATTCCGAATAATGTATTAATGTATAGTCCTCCTGACCGATTTCGGCCATGGCGGCCAATCTCAACCGAGACTAGCCATCATCGCGGGACATATCATTATTATGTATAACAAATAAGACGAAGCAAAAGGAGTATGAAGGTATCGTGGCAGGTGGCGTTCTGTAGTATTTGCCTAGGCCCCAAGAAAAAAAAAACGAGTCGAGGAAAAGGTATAAATGTCACCGGAAAATGGCAAACGCCGTAAGATTGTAAAATATCGCGTGAAATTGTAAACTATTTTTTCTAAATAAGACACGGATATATTGAAAACTATTGAATTGGGATGGGATTTATTGTATTTCTACATAACGTTTTTTTCATAATATAATGGAGAAATTATAAACATTTATTACACCGGAAAATTGCAGCCTCCGTAAGATTTTACGGAGGCTGCAATTTTCCGGTGACATATACAAAGAAATACTGTAACTGATTCAAGTGAAGACGTTAATAAATGTTAGGTATTTTGCTTTATTCACGGTAAATTATTTTTATCGACAGCACTACATCACTAGTAGTTAACCCATGATAGTTATTATGTCACCACGCACATAGCAAAGAAATAAAATAATTGTATGGCCGACCTGTGAGTATTGCACGCTTTGGGAAACAAAATAATTTGATTCTAACAGTGTAACTATTTCACAATTGAAACGTTTTTATATTGCGTAGATGAATTAGCATCACTAGTTTTGATACATCAACGATTCAACAACACAATATCTTATATTTTGACAATACAAAAAATATTGTAAGATTTCAATATAGTTTTAAGCTTTTCCCAGTAACGACCTCATTTGTTTCGAAAAAGACAGGTATCGGAGTATTTTCCCGAAGGTTGGTTAGAGTTGTAACCTGTAGAAATACTAAACAATTCACCAGAGAAATTCCACATGCAAAGCCAAATATAACGTTGCCCGTTCCGACTGATGCTATCAACTACTAAACATCATGAATGCTAAGTGGCAGCAAGTGTTTGTGACTACTAGACCAATGTAACATTCATAATCTCAATAAAATATTGTATCGATAACGAAGCAAAATCTAACTGCGATAATTTAGAGACCATCACTAGTGCATCTAAAACGAGTCGTGCTTAAGAGCTAGTCATTTAAATTGCGAGTGCAACAGTAGCACTAGGCAGTAATGATCGTACTCTCTTTACATATTATGTCACTGTCTCGTCTCACACTCCTGAGTCCACACGTACTAAACGAGGCATGTGACTGAATTGGGTATTCTAGGCAGATAGTACTAGTTAGGTTTCGTCAGTTTGTTTAGGGAGAAAAGTAATGGTGTCATTAGAATAGAATAATTCTTTATTTGCACAGAAAGTAGGTTTAGGTTTTAGGTGTTAAGTTTAAAATGATCCTTTTAGCCTACGCCCACCGGGACGGAATGGCAGAGGATTTATATTTTTGCCAAAGGACATTCAAACTTATGTAGTAGGAATATGACATAAATTCCAATGTTCTAAAATCATTCCGTGGCATCGAAACGGATTTCTTGATACGGCATTGGAGATGGCGCTAAGGGATCCCGCGGCGTGCTACCGCAGCGCACTGGGTTATGCAACGGTACGCCGAAGGACGCCGTGAGTCGTGACATACCGGGGGGTGAGACAGTGCAAACGGGAGTACATGTACACCACATTTGCGCCGTCCATTTGGCACGTCGCGGGATGTCATGGTAGGTCGCCGGAATACTACAGTATCTTAGCAGCCAGTGTGCGCTGACCGGTGGCAAAATCCTCAGCCATTCCATCCCTGTGTGCGTAGGCCTTTATACAAACTACCATAACTAAGACTCATTTGAAATATTTTATTAACACATTCTATCAATTCAATATAAATTTACCATGTTAAAATGAAATTTATTGAATAATTTGAAATGGGCAATACAATGCATAATGTCAAGTTTAATAAAATGGGATTATAAATTCGTCAAATTTAAGGTAAATTAAAATATAAATGATTTAGTACAAGTCAGGAAATTGTTTTATTTCATGTCACCGGAATGTATCGGTGCGAGTGCTCAGTGAACAAGTTCAGCTTAGTACTCCTCGGCTCCCTCGCCTTCACCCTCGGCGGAGTCCATGCCGAGGGTGAAGGCCTTGAAATACAGAGATGTCATATTATCAACTTAAATGCTTATCGGTCAAAAATTCTACAATTGAGTAATATAACATTAATTAATTCATGGATCTATCAGTTTTTTTTTTAAAGTGGAAATGTCTCGTTTTTTATTACATCGAGTATTTTGTTAAATATTGTCGGACCCATACATATAGGTAATAATTTTTTATAATAAGGCGGTCTCGGAAACACTAAAAATAAACAGATTTTTAATACTGTCATGGTCACTGACATTAGGATGGTGATGTTGGTCGTGTTTTGTGTATTCCTAGTAGATTTCTTTTTATTTGAGATGGGTTTGCTCTTGACTCTAGTCCAGGTCAGAGATGACAGAGACAGGGTCGACAATGGAGCGAACTTACCCAGAAAAAGCCTGCTCGCTCTAATTTTGAAGAGATTAGGCTTGTATACGTTCGGAAATACAGACGCAGGCAGAGAATTCCAATCCTTTGCTGTGCGCATTATAAAAGACGTTTGGAAACGTTTATTGCGAACTGGTGGAATAGCATCAAGTTAGGGATGGTAACTGAATGTTGACTCACCATCTTAAGAAGCTGTCAATGATGACTAAGGGATTTTGTCAAGAAGATTATTTGCATGAGTTTTGTAGGTTTAGGTACCTAACTATCTGTGTTTAGTACTTACCTTCATTAATAAAGTAGCTGACTCGCGCAACTTCGTCTGCATCACATTTTTCAAGAATGCTCCGGTCCTATTGGTGGTAGCGAGATGTTATGTTCCTCAAAAAATGGGCTATCTCACTCTTAAATATTTTTTCAATTCGAACCAGTAGTTCCTGAAATTAGCGCGTTCGAACAAACAAACAAGCTTTTCAGCATTATTATATATCCTATATATCCTGGGACAACTCACACACGGTCATCCGATCCCAAACTAGGCAGAGCCTGTACTATGGCAACCAGACAACTGATACACATACTTATATATTTCTAAATACATACATATTAGACACAAATTACACCCAGACACAGAACAAATGATCATGCTCATCACACAAAGATTTGTCCTGGGTGGGAATCGAACCCACGACCTCCGGTTAAGCAGTCAGGGTCACTAACCACTCGACCAACAGGCCAGTCAAATATTATATTACTAGCTTTTGCCCTTCTTGTTTTTCCCCTTTCCCGTTGGAATTGTCCGTTCCCGTATACCTAGCCTATAACCTTCCTAATGAATGTGGATATTACATAAAAAAATAATTTACCCAATCCGACTGGTAGTTCCAGAGATTAGCGCGTTCAAACAAACAAACTCTTCAGCTGTATTGTATTACCTAGTAAAGATAAGGTTCCAGCCAGTCACCAGTCTTGACTTCTTCGTGAGTTTTCATAACTCGCAGTTCCCATATGATAATGATTAAAAAGAAGTAACTAGACGAAATCTGTTTGTTGTGATGTTCAGGCAAACTTTGGTTCCAGGTTGATATTAGATACTCACCACTTACGTACTCACCAGCCCTAAAATTACGTTTAGACTGAATAAACAAAAATGAAAGTCTGCACGCAGACAAACACTAACCACTCACTCAAACAGCAATTTCTCCAATCAATCTCAATGTGTTAAACTGCCGTTAACTAACCGACAGGCGTTTAACACAACAAGAAAGATGGGTGTTTCTGTCACAGCACTATCTATCATAATTCAATTGAACATCTTTATCTGAGACGTGTCCAACCGCAGGTGGTGAGTGTGGGAAAGGGCATGCATGTGTAGTGTAGACCTATTGGCACAGATGATGTAATTGAATGATAAGGCATAACTAACTAAATACTTACACTTATAATAAAAACTCTTAACCAATGCGGGCCATTGACGTTCAAGTAACAGTTTTTAAAATTGGCATTAATGTCTGTAGGAAAATTTGATTAAACAATGAGTTGTGAAAACGGCATGAAGAAATTAATATGATCATTCAGTTATTTGATCAAAAAGTTTGATCCAATTACTTGAACGTCTATGGCCCGCATCTACAAATATGGCGACAAAATATACATACCTACTTGGTATGGGTGTTAAAATTTACAATAAATTACCAGACTCTATTAAAAATATTGAAACATTAACTACTTTTAAATACAAACTCAAAGAATTGCTGGTACAGGAAGTATATTACACAATCAATGAATTCCTAAATGACGAATGTCTTGACTAAAATGATATTAAATATTATAATAATGCAATAATAATGAATAATGATTAATTATGACAAATGGCAATGAATGAATGAATTATTATTTTTTATTTTTTTCTCTAGTGGTATTTAATATTATGTTTCCGTGGTGATTTTGTGTACCTACTATGACGATTTGAACTATTTTGTAAATTTAAATATTGTACACCTTATGGGTATGCTACAGTGATACATGTTACAATAATTATTTTAAGAACTGAACCACCTGTGACAAACAATAAATAAATCTGAATCTGTATCTGAAAAATCATCCGCATCGCTGTCGACTGAATGTGTGCCCAAAACACTGGCGGCATTGCCACGCTGTATAGCAATGGCTTATCCTCTGTCCTAGCTAGCTCTAGGGCCACTTACCTACAACATTTTTTTGGGGATGGTAAATCATCAAATGAGCTCTTCCGCTCTGGGTGGAGCGGAGGGGCGTGTCACTCTTACTGACTAAAACCCATCCGTGTTCCTTCTTAAGCCCTTTGCGTTCCAGGGCCGCGGTGACTCTTTCGAAAAAATTCCGCAACCCTGGCAGGCTCTGGCCCTAGCGGGCTACCTACTTACAACATACGAACTTCAAAAGACTAGACCTGACGTCACAAGAGTCTAGCTTGTGCAATCAAAACTATCCATGCGATTTGAACATTTACAACTACCGACAATAACCAGAGGGCAGTTGTCCACCAGACACAACACCCCTCTGATTGAAAGTTCTTCCCTTTTCAATGAGGCATCTGTGTTCCCTACCTTCAACCCGTCTCCTTTCAAAGAAAGAGTGAACAGCTATCTTTTGGGCTCACTGTCAAGAAGGTCAAGAGCAGACTAATCAGGAATTTAAAAAAACATTGTTCCGTGTTGGAGGGTATGGGTCCAGTGGTATAGGACCTTTTACAGAAACGTAAGAATTAAAAAAGTCCATCGGCCTGCAGTGAATTTCCATTCTGTGGTAGTGATTTATCGAATGTACATACATACATTTTCATCCAGAGGTGCTGAATTTGTTCGAAAGAGTCACTCTGGAACGCAAAGGGCTTTAGGAGGAACACGAATGGGTTTAAGTCAGTAAGAGTCTGACACTCCCTTCTGCTCCGCCCAGAGCTTACCCATCCATTAAAAAGGTACATTTCCATTAGGTGATTGTCGGCGCAATCAATCTGTTGAATATTTAGTTTTCTGCAGTTTGCCAGATCAGGTAATCCACCTTCACTTACATAACATAATTATATTGCCACATCTTCACAGAAGGGTTGCAGAGGTCAGGCTCGTCAGAAACTAGTCATTCCAGTTAAACCAGAAATAAAATGACCAATGAACTGGTCTTTATCATAGTTAAAAGTTTATTGTTTACATGGTAAAATTGCTAATAACACAAACTGAATAAAATTTTCCTCATCTTGGCATAACTTGAAATGGAAAGGTGACCCATGACTTCGACGCTCGCCTTCCCTTGGGGCCCAGTTACCCTCCTATGACGTGCTAATGCCATCCAATTCCGATGATTTAAAAGGGATAGTGCTATTCGCTATGTATAGCTCCGTCTTCCTCTTAGAGCGGAATCATGATCGTTTTAAGACTTCATACAACTTTGTGGGCATTTCCCCACATAACAAAAAGGTGACCTTATTCTTTAAATCTAGGTACAACATTGAACTCTTCCTACATAGATATGTAAGAAGAGTTCACAGTAACAGCGTTGTATGCCCTCATCTGCCATTGTTGCGGAACTGCCAGGGTTGCGGAATTTGTTCGAAAGAGTTATTGCGGCCCTGGAACGCAAAGGGCTTTAGAAGGAACACGGATGGGTTTTAGTCCGTAAGAGTCTGACACGCCCTTCCGCTCCACCCAGAGCGGAAGAAGTCATTTGATGATTTCCCACCCTTAAAAGAAAAAAAAAATGCCCTCATAATTAGATAATTTTATTATGAGGGCATACAAAGCTGTTATCCCCAACAATAGATCCATGTTAACATCAGCATGTAAGAAATCCTCACCACACAGCAGTACAGAACTTAGGTCATCGTACCCAACAGAAACACATTAGTTTTTTGCGATGGCCACGCGAGTACATTCACTCTTCAGTGTTTGCTCCAGTTTTGTTAGAACGGACCCATTTGCACGTCTGTAGTGTCGTATAATTCTATGAAATTATAGATATAAGTGGAGAGCCACTGAGTTACGAGTTATTAGTTGAAAGTAATGCATCTTGGTGGAGTGAAGGTGAGCTTGGAGAAGCGAAATGCACTTTGTCGTGCGAGAAAGCACTAGCATCACTACCTACAAATTATAAAACAAAGTCTCCCATCACGTTTTTCTGTCTACGCGATACACTAAAAAACTACTGAACGGATTTCGATACGGTTCTTCATGAGGAAGGTTTAGGTGTGTAATTAATGAAGGTTTTGTGTAAATTGATGAGGGCAGTCGCCCTGGCTGGCTATAACGAGATTTTTGACAAAGGAACGCCATGTCTTATTCATCATCTATACAGCCTTGTTTTGCTCACTGCTTAGTATAGGCCTCTTCGTTCGTTACTGTTTTATGCTATTCTGGGCTATGCAGCCTAATTCAGATCTTCCCAGCCATCTTATTTACGGTCTATAATAGGTCTTATGTTCCTGTTATTTCAGAGAAGCTGCGCTTGCATTAGAACATTTTTTAACCCGTGCAGCAAAGCAGCAGACATGCTTGTTGTCAGGATTAGCAGAAGTTGTGATGCCAGTGACCCTGGATATTGTCAGCTGTTGGTTCAGCCCCCAGTCGAACCAGATGCAGCTCAATACCATTTTACATGGAGCTCCTTGGCAAGACTTGGACATGGGCCACATAACTAACTTTAATTTGAGAAGATCAAAAAATGAGTATCAGTCAGAATGGATTGAAACTAAACGACATACCTATAAACTTATTTGGAAGTTTTAACTCCCAAATAAATTGATGTGCCGAACATCTGCCTACTAAGAAAACGTACGATATGGTATACAAACAAAGTATTTCAACAGTCTGTTCATTTAATAGCAGATACGCGCCTCAAATATTAATGAAGCCATACAGTGATGTACTACTTAGGGAATGAGGAAGCGTTCGTATGTTGCAGACTATTAAAACATAAAAAAAACAGCTGTTTCGCAGATAAATTTATTGTTGCTTTACCTCCTCCTCCTTTAAAATACTAACTACCACGTATAATAATTCATTTTCAAGCTAAATGCAAAAAGGTACCTATTCGACTGAAGACTGTTAAACGTCGTGAAACGGTCTTTGCGCATTATGATTATATCCTCTTTCTTCACTTCTGAGAATAAATATTTTGCTGGAAAGCGCTGATAGTTAAGTTAGATCAACGTAGATTATATTTCACGTAAATAATTTTCTTCAGCATCATTCTAGAATAGGTACTTACCAGGCTCGTATTTAAATTCAGTCGGTCTATTCTGTCAACATGTCGCCGTGGAAAATTAGGTGGAGTTAGCATGAAGTGAACTGTCATTCCATCTTGTTTATAATAATTATGGATTGTCAGCTCATTGCATGTTCACTTCACCTAAGATTACATGGTGAAATGTTTACAGAGACTCAGTGTAATAAACGAGATAATCCGAGACAATGATCTCAGGGCACGTACAGAGAGGCGTCATAACATGGCTTGTGTATAGAAACCGTCCACAGCAAATATTAGTGATGCGCCGCGACGCTCTTACAGGGAAAACACTTTCCTACTCGCCGCAGAATCCTTCTGGGGTAGCGGTGCAAGTTAAAAGCGTTTAACGAAAATATCACCTTATGGAAACCGACGATGTAGTCAATGATAGAGCTTGCCTAGAAGCTGAAGCACTGTATTGCGCTGCATTTTAGTGGCCACCTTCTGTTCGGGCGCCTGCGACCACTCGGTAATCTTCGGCTGCAGCGAAGTGGTCCGATGGCACGACAGCAGCCGAAGATTGCCGAGTGGTCGCAGGCGCCCGAACACCTACATTACGCTAGAAATTCCGTTTTTTGTCGGTCGGTCACATATGTACTGGATATTTCTTAAGGGAGAGTGTGTTTTGTCTGCTCATAAGAATTAACGTTTTAATTTATTTACAATTAAGAGCCTTAGAGCATGAAACTAGTTCTACAATAAATGTGGCGTAGCGAAGCTACAGCATAGTCGTATAAGAAATATGCAGAAGACTCAAAAAGCAAGTCTCACAGCCATGAAACATCTTCCTATCTTACCTACCAAAAAACATGCGGAGCAATCTTTGGAGACTGCCGATAGCACTTCAAAACTAAGCGAAAGTTAAAGCGTTCGGTAACGATGACGTGAGTTTCATGATTTTTTATTCACCCAAAGCGTTCGGTGACGATGACGCGAATTCCATGATTTTTGTTCACCCAAAAAGTGCTCAACGCACCTAAAGAAGTTTTCACTTCAAAAACCTCGCTCTCGCGCTGTCCATTTCTACTACATTACGTTTTCTTAAAATAGTGTAGGTAGGTATAAAACCTAACTAAAGAAAAACTTCATCCCGCTCCCGCTCCGCTCCTCGCTTGCACCCGCGCCACATTTGCGTAATTCACACGGAAGCTAGGAGTGTGACTGACATAATGATCGGCGCATGCGCAGTGCATTGCCAAACACTATTCATTGATATTTGATGCTTTGTAATCAATCTGTAAAGCACACCTGTTTGTATAAAGTTACCAGAAGTAATAATACACATATGTAGTAAAATAAGAGAGAGTTTGTCTCACCGCCTATAAAAATTAGAACTTAAAAACTACTTAAAAAAATACAACCGACTTCCAAATAAAAAACCAATAAAAAGTCCAAAAAAACTTTAATTTTGGCAGTCTTCTTTTTCGTTCTTGGAAGACGGTTGAATTTTTTGTAAAAAAGATTTTTATTTTTCACTTTTTAGTGCTAGGCTCCAATAATTCCAACCAGTCCATATTTATATAACTGTCAGTCTCCAAAGTACGTCATCGGATCTTAATGAAATTTAAATTTAAAAATAAACCTCTTTCGAATAAAACAAGAATCCGTTTGAATTACGAGACGGTGTGATGCAAGAACATAGGCTCTAGACAGACGGACTGCATTTCAACTGCAATCCAACTGCAAATTTGCAGTTCGGATGCAGTTTGAATGCAGTTGACACGACTGCAATAGAACTGCAATCGGACTGCTGATAAAAAACTTCAAAATTAGTAACACCAGTAGTATGCAGTATGAATGTTTTTTTTATTTGCTGATTTTCTAACATATTAGCTCTTGTAAACAAAAAAAAAAGAATAGGGTATTTTGACGACTATGATAAATCTTTATAAATGAATAGTTATTTGATAGATGGTAGAGCTCGTGGCTAAATATTAACAGCCGTACAAGTCGATCTTCAAGGTTAAGCAACGTTTGCCGAGGTTGGTCTGTGGATGGGTGACCATTTTAACATATCAAGACTCTTCCGTGCCTCGGAAAGCACGTTAAGCCGTCGGTCCCGGCTGTCATTTGTAGATCTTTGGTAGTCGTTACGGATAGTCAGAAGCCAGAAAATCTGACATCAGTCTTACCAAGGTGTACCATGTTACCCAGTTAATGGGTTGTGGAGGTCTGGTAGGCAGCCGCTCCACGTAAAATATTGGTATTCAGCTGAATCCGGTTTGACTGGAAGCCGACCCCAATATAATTGGAAAAAGGCTAGGCAGGTGTTGAGATGGTATTAAAAAAGTACGACTGGTGAAAAATAATAAAATGTATGTAAAAATAGAGAAGTTGTAAGCTTCTGAAGTTATTCTTCTATCTACAGTATAATATTGGTATATCTCACAGGATTTTATTGCCAACCTGTCACGAGTAGCGCCACCTTGATTTTATGTTCCCTAACTAACCATTCTGTACTATTAAATCCTTAATTTTCATTTGGTTGTTTTTGCAAATATTTTCCCATACCTAGTTAAAGATTGAATTATTTAAAACCATGTTTGGTAGTGTAAAATAAATTTTACAGTTGTTTGAAAATAAAGAGCTCTCCACATGATTTTTAATCAATTAACGCATCGTCTCGTAGAAGGCTTAGTAAAAAAACTTAACTAATACCGTCTAAATACACACTCATACACCGAATTCAGTCGGCCAACGCCCGTGGATACACTCAACGCAAGGAGGGACTGACGAATCTGATGGTGGACTCTGGAAGAGCAGTTCTTCAACTGAACGTTTAAGCAGCAAAGAAAACAGCAAAGAAAACACTTCAGGGTACACGCAATGAAAATTGTAAAACGTTTATCGGCCATTGTTTTGTCAATTTCGCATTTTGAAATTTGTGATTTTTTTTATAGCAATCGATAAAATCACTAATATTGTCCATTATTTAGGCTTTTCTTTTCTTTATTTAAACTAATGCAATTAAATTAAATTAGAATTAAAATTAGCAATTTTCAACAACTATGAAGTCTAAGTCGTTTTGTAGTAACAACTAGTACGTCCATGTGAATTATTTGCCTTAAATTTAAGAACATGAGTGATGGCGCACCTAAAAATAGTGAACGTGAAGGTAACTACCCCCTTGTCACAAAAAATGTCGTTTGTACTGGATGGCTCCAATTCAATATGGCGGGACTTATGAGTGACGTCACTCGCAATTAGTTCTGTCTCTGTTTATCACAAATATTAAAACGCTGACAACACCGCCATTTTTTGAGATTTTTAAGCAAATTTTTTTAACTGCGTCTTATCTGCTCTCTCTGGGCTTTGAGAAATGTAATAAAAACAATCCAGTAAAATACCCTATTTAAAATATCTTCATCAGCGACAAAGTTACAAAGCGAGCAGTCCAACAGAGAAGTTTAGAACGCCCAACATCGGCCATAGAACGAAGTGTTCGCTAGAGGGGCAGATGTATTTGTTTGACATTGTTGTGTTGTGTATCTCTTTAGGTTTTCGATAAGATTTTCACTGTTAGTATTCTATTTTTTTGTATTCGTATTTGTCGTTATGCTAGTTACATAACGTTTTTTTTTATTTTTACTATTACTTTTCAACCGTAACGCGATCTATAAATTAAATATTGAGATTTATGAAGGTTATTAAGATCATAATTACGACGTCAAAACGAACGTTGCTTCGTAGTAAGTAATTATGGAAAGACCTTAGCAAGGCCTACGAACATTCCACTGTTGCAACATTACTAACAAGGTAACATTACAATATTACAAACAGTACGGTGGGTTTTATTCTCTCTAATAAATGTCTCAGACTATAAAATGTGGTACAATGGTGGAATAACTTGCCTAATTCTTGGGGCATAGACAATAAAAATAAAAATTAGAAATGCAAAAGTTTTTAGAAACTATTTTTATCTAATAAATGGTTCTGACTTAAACAAACTTGAATGGTGGAATAACTTGCCGAATTCTTGGGAAAACACAGACAATAAAAAGAAAAAAAAATCTAAGAAATGCAAAAGTCTTTAGAAACTACTTTTATCTAATAAATGATTCTGACTTAAACAAACTTGAATGGTGGAATAACTTTCCGAATTCTTGGGAAAACACAGACAATAAAAAAATAAAAAAAAACTTAAAAATGCAAAAGTCTTTACAAACAATTTAAGAGCACCTTCAATAGATAGATTCCCAATCTTCCTCATTTGTTATTCTCACTAGTCGTTTCGTCTCCTCCCAAACATTCCTAGCCAACACTGTATCATTTGCGAACCAAGAACTGTAAAACTCATGACAATCTCTAAAATGTTTTCCACTTTCACTCTCAAACTTTGGGTCTACTGCCAAAAACACTGCCATAGTAGCTACTCTGGGTAACGGTCTTCCGAATTTCAGTAAAGCTGCATTGAACACATTCTTGATAAACGCACTGTCGAAATTCCTAAAAAACTCAGACTTCCCAAGTCCAGGATCCATGCTGTACACACTGACACCACTCCCCCTGATTCTCTTGTCCATTTCCACTGTGAATAGTACATCAGCTAACTTCGCGTTGCAGTAGTATCCAAAATTGGAATATCTTCCAACATCGTTCCAGTGGTCTAAGTCTACCGTCCCTAAGATCAAGGCTAGCGACGAGACGTTGACTACTCTACTTGGTGCTGATGCTTTTAATATCGGGAACAGGAGAAATGTGAGCAGGAAAGATCCAAAGTAATTCACTTGCATCATCAGCTGCAGATTATCTTGTGTCAGTCTGTCTTCTAATCCAATGGCTCCAATATTGTTGATCAAGATGTCCAGTCTTGGTTCCGTCCTTAATGTTGTATCGGCGAAACTTCTGACTGACGATAGAGACTCCAAATCCATCTGTCTGGTGACAACATTTTGGTTACCAGAAGCTTCAATGATTGTATTCTTGGCGTCAGCTAGTTTGGTTGGATTCCGGCTGGCAATTATGACTTTAGCGCCTCTCGTGGCTAAGTTTTTGGCTATTTCAAGACCGGTTCCTGCAGTCGCTCCGGTGACCAGCGCCACTTTTCCGTCAAGCCGGACATTTGTCTCGCAATCGGTGAAATCGTCCCTTACAGACATAACGTGTCTACTTAGTTCCGAAGTTATAATACTACTGAGCAATACCGGTTTAAATATATGCTAAGGCAGGAACTGACAAGGTCTTAATAGCTGAGGTTAATGAATGCTACAGAAGAGATAGACGATTTTTTTAATATTTTAAATGCTACTAACTATATTCAAAACATCAGTTCTTGAGCGGCCTGTTTAATAATACCGAAGTCAGCTGTCTTTTTTTTTTTTTTTTTTTTTTTTT
>NDFZ01005363.1:527427-581364 GCA_002192655.3 Mamestra configurata | reverse complement strand
GGTGACCGGGGTAGATGACGGCCCTGTCCGTCAAATAGGCCTCGACCACGCGACGGAGGTAGGTCGGCATCCGGTGATACCGGAGTGCCTCCCTGATGCAACTCCAGGGCAGGGAGTTAAAGGCATTGGCGATGTCAAGAGACACCGCCAAGACGACCCTGCCCCGCGACACCGCATCCCCCGTCGTGAGGGCTCTCACGCGCATGATGGCGTCCACCGTTGAACGCCCTGTGCGGAAACCGAACTGGTTCTCCGCCAGATCCGGCCCCTCCCTCACCAGGTGCCCGACGAGGCGGTTTGCAATTACTCTTTCAAAGAGCTTGCCCACCTCGTCGAGCAGCACGATGGGCCGGTATGCGGACGGAGAGTCCGCAGGGCGCCCAGGCTTCTTAATGAGGACCAGTTTCCCCGTCTTCCAACGAAGTGGGAACTGGCCTCTCTCCAAGCATGCGCTTAAGAACCCCCTTAGTCGAGGCCCGAGAGCCTCCAAGGCCAGAACCCAGGCTTTCCCAGGTAAGCCGAAGTCAGCTGTCTTACTAATTAAATTGTCGCTAGTTTTTATTTCCCCTTGATTAGTAAATATATCTTTACCTAGCACAGTACATGGACTGGTTGCCTCATTGTTTGCCTTCCACTAAGTGCAGCTATCTCTTAGGTTTCCTAATGTCCTGGTAACAAAAGCGTGGTCACAATGGATGCGAAGCAGGCCGTGAGATGTGTGCGGGCGAACACGCGGCGCGTAACTAGTTTACGTAAGACGTGGTATTAGGGTACCGCAGACGGTGACGCTTGATTTATTCATGGATATGCAGAAAAAATCAAAAGAATTACAGATTTGCAATTGACAACGTTTGGATGATTAAGGAGCCCAGGTTGACTTCCAGAATGAAGAGGATACATCACTCCATAAAGATTTATAATATGCATAGGAACTGTCCGCTATCGTATTGTAAGTTGTTGTTGTCTTATGATCTAAATGCATTTAATTATGCGCATAAGGTTGCGGTCTTTGCAAGCCAGTTGTTGGTTTTGACATTAAGTTTTAGATCAAGGTGGCATACTATTTAAAACTTCTGGATAAAATTGTGAAATAGACAAGTTACTGACGTTGTACTGCTTACTTAAAACAATTCTCAATCATTACTACAAGGTTTTTTGATAAGAAGATGTGTGATCTATCCACTGTAGATGCTTACCGTCACTGGTAAGCATACAGTGGCACCTCAGGATTGGGAAAGCCGACCCTGAGTGTAGGAGAGTAGCGAGATGGCAGAATAAAATCTTCTTATGAAAGACTACATTTCCTGGAACTCACTGCTATTTTACTGGTAATCTGTTACACGATCTGCGACTGATCACGGGGTTTATCAATTTGGCCATATTTTGTTTAAATTTTTACTTACTGTCTTTTTTTAGCTGTAATTTTTCCTAAAATAAATAAATAAATAAAATTGAGACAACTCAACATACGGAACCTTCATGTTTTATTTTGTTAAGCAAAAGACAGTTTCAAACCAGTTGTTAAAATATTCGTCTGTCATTTATTATGTAGGTACCGTTATATTGGAATTCATTTTATACAGAAGTATGTCTTTTATGTATTTTTAGAAATTTTTCTTTGCAGCTAACAAGGACAGTTGTTCTTTGATTGTCATCGCCATTAATTTATACAGATTGTTGAAAGTGATATACTAACATTAACCGGATCACTAACCCCGGAATCTGGAAAGCTGGGGAAGTCTTAAAAAAAAAACAAAATAAATAAGTACCTAATAATAATAAATAAACTCGACCAGTCAAACTTTGGAACGTGCATTTAGCTTCATGTTTTTGACGGACTGACTTTGACAAGTCAAAAGTACCTGATAATGGTTTATTTGAAATAAATGCTTTGACTTGACTTTGAAACTCATTCAGGGTGATTGGTAATTGTGTACATTCCTTCAAAAGGGAATGTTTATAGCCAATTTGCAACGCTTTTCACTTAGGTAAGTAATTTGAGGGCCAAATTGGGTTGTTTTCGCGTATTCGAACTCTGGTTTATACAAGAGAACTTTAATATCCAAAGCCATTGATATTTTTGTTAAATTATTTTTCGAGGGATTCGTTTGTTCGTTTATGAGCTTTCAGAAAAGTACGAGTTACCTCACCAGAAATTTTTGGTCGTGACGTAGAATATTTTGTAATAATCTATCGATAACACGTAAAAACCCAGTGTGGACCGTAAGTTAAAGGGGTCAAAACGTTGCAAATTAGTTTTAGTGCACCTATTTATCATTATGAATAAAAACATACGTATATTAATAATAACGTATCTACCTCTAACGCCATAGGTAGTAGGTACTTAGTGCAGTAACAAAAAAAACCAGCCAAGTGCGAGTCGGACACACGAAGGGTTCCGTACCATTATCTTTAAAAACGGCAAAAAAAATATGTTTGTTGTATGGGAACCCCCTACACATTTATTTTATTCTGTTTTTTAGTATTTGTTGTTATAGCGGCAACAGAAATACATCATCTGTAAAAATTTCAACTGTCTAACTATCACAGTTCATGAGATACAGCCTGGTGACAGACGGACAGACAGGCAGACGGACGGACAGCGGAGTTTTAGTAATAGGGTCCCGACCCTAAAATAGATGTAGTATGTAGATGTACCTACTGTCAGTAGGCTACTGACCTTATCAATACCCTGCATACTGTACAATTTACTTCCGGCAAAGCAACTAATTATTGATATTCAGCTCATTAATTCATAAATATTTACAACTGCCCTTTTTAGCAGTAATTAATGTAACGTTATTCTCTGTCTGTGTAACGTAGTGGCTGTTGCCTTATCAGTAGTTCGTCCTTGGTGTCATTGTTTGTTAAATAAGTACCTAGAACTATGGAGTTCTGACTCTCAATAGCCTCTTTTATAAGTCTTTGATTGTAGTTTGCACAAGCATAAAGTGGACCGTCCATTGTTTGATGGAATTGCCACAATAACTGCGCTTGAATTGTTCGCCAGCCTCGCAGTCGTGTGTAGCGTGACCAGTGGTCTATGGTTGATCCAATCTTTTTGTATGTGAAATCATCGTTCTGGGCGGAGCTGAATGGAGGGTCAGACTCTTAACTGAACGCAAACTTTGCGTTTCAGCGAACAATTCCGCAACAGGTTGATCCCACTTTCATTTTTTACCGACTTCCAAAAGGAGGAGGTTCGTAATTCGTCTGTATGTTTTTTTTTTTCGTACAAAGCGATGCTTACCTACAGCTAGGTACGCAGAGCTTAGTCAAAGGGCCACAGTAGAATCCTGCTCCTTTAGAAAAAATCTATAGAATATTAAAATTAAATCTTTTATACGATTTCCCTTTATAGGACGGCTCAAACAAAAAGGCCAGTAAACTGGATGGTCACAAGGTCGTTATCTCATAGATTTTTATTAGGAAACTAGCGATCCCGATAGACGTTGTCCTGTCCGAACGTTTGCTTTGTGTCTGACGAAAAATTATAGAAATCGTTTGCCGCAACACCTACCAGATCCAATTTTGAATCTAAACCATTCTCGAATCCCCTTGAACACATTCAAAAAATTTCATCAACATCGGTCCAGCCGTTTAGAAGGAGTTCAGTGACATACACACGTACACAAGAAATATATAATATGTATATTAAGATTAAACCTTGTCAAAATTGACGTCCCGCGTTAACACACCCTGTGCTCTAACAGGGTGTGTTAAACCAGTTCAAGAACTAAACAGTCATAAAATTAATAAAATGCAGTAGACAGTAGACACGTTCACATTTCGGTATGTTTAAGACTTTTATAATCTCAGCTGTTTACGTTCATGGACAAGTAATTAATTGCAAACCCGGAAATTAGTGGTAAGTATTTCGGTTAATTCAATAATTATGTTTGTAAACTTTATGATTCAATACGCAATAATTCTTTTCACTACAGCAGAAGCGAAAGTTTGTATGAGAGTCCGTCATTATTGAAGATAAAACCATGAACCTTTGTGTTTAGGCACTGGATAAAAAATATAAAAAGATTTTTAGGCGTTTTTGAAAAATAAAAATGGCTTGCCGAAGTAACTATTCCATGCTGACGAAGTTGCCGGCAAAAGCTAGTAAAGAATAAAAACAAGTAATTATCAATAATTATCATTTGTCAACCGACATCTTTGGAGCCTCTCGTTACGCAGCTGGATCAATGACTTGACAGGAAGCGGTACTTCTGAACACTGATATCGTTAGGAGGTTTCTCTCTGAGGAGTCCAAACCGCCGGTAGCTTCGACCCTGTACCCGATACTGTGGTCCGCCGTGTTCTACAATTTAATTCAAATAATAGCAAATAACTACTAGTTTCTGCCATCGATTTTTTTTTTTTTTTTTTTTATAAAATCTTGGGACAACTTACACACGGTCATCCGATCCCAAAATAGGCAGAGCCTGTGCTATGGCAACCAGACGACTGATAAACATACCTATATATTTCTAAATACATATATAGATAAATTACACCCAGACACAGAACAAATGATCATGCTCATCACACAAAGATTTGTCCTGGGTGGGAATCGAACCCACGACCTCCGGTCTAGCAGTCAGGGTCACTAACCACTCGACCAACAGGCCAGTCGTTTTTCTAATTCACCCGCGTGAATGTCGGAAATTATCCCAAGAAAACATACTTCCAGGATAAAAAGTCTACGTCCTATTCCATACTATAATCTATCTCTGTGCCAAATTTCATCCAGATCTGTTCAGCCTAGGGTTGCCAACATTTCTTCGACGAAATGTCTTTCAAACAAAGCTATAAAAAATAGTACACTTCAAAAAAATATAGTATTTCATAGAAAAAGCAGAAATAGCCAATGAAATATTTCTTACTTATTTATTTCTATAAAAAACTATATTTGTTTAGGACATTTACTTATCAAAATAAAAAGAACAATGTCTGAAAATCCCAAAACAAAAATAAAGCAGACCAATGAATATTCATTCGTTTGACATTGACAAGTTCGGAACGCAGTGAGGCAGATACGTTCGGTTCGGATACACTATGGTCAAACCGGAGTAAGAGTCGTTTTCTATCGAGTGGTGGGGAACATAGGTTGTTATGGGAAATCTACGTGGTGGGACGACGACTCTTTCTCCGGTTCGAAAATACATGCTTCCGCATCAGTCAGAAGTTAATGTAAAGTCAGGTTGATTGTTAGATTTCGGTGGTACAAATATAGTATTTTTGCGTACTATATATTTCTTCAACAGTATATAGTACGGAGACCCGAAATACATTACAATACTATATTTATTATAGTACGGTTGGCAAACCTACAGCCGCTCTGTCGATATTGAGTATCAAAGATCCATTTAAACTTTAGCATTTATGAGTAGTAACATTTAAAAATCTAATTTAGGTACATGTATATTTTAATGAATTAACGATAACCTTTAAACCAACTTCCTCATGTCTTCTAATGAAGACTTTAGATGGCGTAAAAAAAATTGTTTACTTGGCACATGAAGTAATAATAATTGATCGCTTAGAACATAACAGAAGCAATAGTAATTGAACTATGGAGCAAAAACTAAAGGTTATGTGTGTTGTCTATAGAGCACGGAATCATAGCGTCGGACGATAATAGAGACGCCATTACAAATATAGTCATGGCCGCGCAATATGCGCTGAGCACAAATTGCGGCTTTGATCGTCAAAATATAACTGGTGGCAAGAAACTTAAATGGAAGTGGGCTGGTCAAGTTGCACGTCAGGATAAAGAGAGATGGACTAGAAAAAATATTACATGGGCTGCACCCCCCCGGAAAAAGGAAAAGAGGTCGCCCCCTGGAAATATGAGAAGGCGAACTTATAAGATTCGCAAACAACGACTGGATGAGAACAGCCCAAGATAGGAAAAAGTGGAGTGAGATGGAGGAGGCCCATACTCGTCGAGAGGTCCTTCTCCTCCTCCTAAAAAATAATAATAAATAGAGCACGGCATTACAGCGTCGGACGCCAATAGAGACACCATTACCAATAAAGTCATGGCCGTGCAATATGCGCTGAGCAGAAATTGCGGCTGTGATTGTCAAAATATGACTGTTTTTTTTGTATAACATTTCTCAAAACCAATAGAAAAGATAAGACGCAGTATAAAAACGTTTAAATTCTCAAAAACTTACACAGTTAATTGGGACAGTTCGAATTGTGACGTCACTCGCAAATCACAGCATGCGAATGTGCGCCATTCAGTATAAACAAGGATAGAAAATAACTTAAAAAGCGTGTAACCTCTTTTTTCCCATAAATCAAAATAGGTACGTATCTATCCATTCGTGTAGATTCCTGATAGTGGTTAAATACTCTATTATTGAGAGCATTCAAATTCTTTGAGTAAACGGGATCACTGCCGGTCGATTCTCCAAACATGTCGAAGTGAAGGCTTGGGTGAAGTGATCACGAGGTGAGCTGTCAATCCATATAATCAAGATGGAATGACAGCTCACTTCGTGATCACGTGACATCTTGATTATATGGATTGACAGCTCACCTCGTGATCACTACACCCAAGCCTTCACTTCGACATGTTTACAGAATCAACCAGCAGATACGTTTGGTTTGAATGGAAATTTTGACAATATCTATTGTCTCTAGGAGCGGCCGCAGCGGCAACTCGACACTCTGTGGTCGATGCCAATTACGACGACGACGATACAACTTGATAAAACAGGGGGTTTAATTTCATAGTCGTATTTTCCGCAGGTTCAAGTTGGGGTCTAGGACCTAAGACAACTTAAGAAAAATTGTCTGCTCAGTCATTGAATAATGATTTTATTAATCTTAATTATTACAATAGATGCATGATTGAATGAAAATATATTTGAAAGAAAGAAAACTAGTTTATTTGGCACACACACAGACACACATTGTAGATACAAATGAAAGACAACTTAATTTTAAAACAAAAACATTGTATGCCCCGCGGCTGCGCCAAATAGGTCCAGTTCAGCAAAATGCCAGACAACTAGGAGTTGCCTGACGCTGGTTTTCAACTGAACCTTTGAATTAATCACTTATATCTTCATCTACCTATTGTGGATAACCAAATAAAATAAGTTTTCGAAGTTGCAGAACTTCGAAAACTTATTTAATTTGGTTATGTAATTAATGTCGATTAAACAACTAAATGTCGGTTTCTGAGGTACTTTATCGGTCGTATCTGTCTGTTACGCGTGTACGCTATTTGTCGTAACTTTTTCGTTACTTGTTCGTAATGTTGATTTGTTAGTGGTTAACGGATAGCTAAACGAATACCTCAGAAACCGGGAATAAGTCAATTATAAATTTAAAATCGAGAAATAACATATTAAATAAGACTTAAACTTATTTCGAGTAATATTGTGAATTAATCCTGACTATAATAGTCTTGACTTACATTTAACTGGTACAAATGAAATCCATTGAGCAATCCAGCATGTCTTTGATGTATTTCTTCTAAACTAAGTTATTTCTTTCCCAGTCTTCTTTCTCAGTTATCTTCACAGCTTTCTTCGACTCTTCCCACAGTCGTTTCGTCAGCAATCGATCATGCACCAGCCAATGATTTTTAAACTCAAAACAAAACATATGAAGTTTTCCACTAACACCTTCCATCTCCGGAGCTGCAGCCAAATATGTAATCTGCTTTCCCACATCCTCTTTCCTCTGTCCAACCATATTGAAAAAGAATTGGGACACATTCTGAAAAACTCGGGGTATATTAGACAGTAGGTTCGTATCTTTAACCAAGTACGGATCATAGCTGTTAGACGTCACTCCAGTATTCTTCAATCTCCTGTCCAGCTCTGCACTGAATAAATTAACCGCTAACTTAGAACTTCCTAATGCTGTAATCGGGTTGTATCTTCCAGGATCGTTCCAATGATCGAAATTAATTTCACCAACATACATTGACGCTGCTACACCATTCACAATTCTGCTCGGCGCCGATGATATTAACTTAGGCAGCAATAGATACGTCAGTAAGAAAGCTCCGAAGTAGTTCACTTGCATTGTAAGATTCAAATCGTCTGCTGTCAACCTGTCTGGTAGAGCTACTGCTCCTGCGTTGTTGATTAATACGTTAACTTTGTCTTCCATGTTAAGTTCATTTGCCAAATTTCTCACTGAACTTAGAGATGCCAGATCAACAGTCTTGTATGCAACATTCTGATTGCCAGTTGCTGCTATGATCTGGTCTCGAGCTGCTTTTAGTTTGGTTTCAGTTCTGCTTGCGATGATCACTCTAGCTCCTTGATTGGCCAGGTTCTTGGCAGCTTCGAAGCCAATTCCTGAACTTCCACCAGTCACAACCACCACTTTGCCGTTCAACTTAGCCTTAGTATCACAAGTCATGGTCAGGACAATACGCACTGGAGTCGGTCAACAAACTAAGGTATAAGAGGAAAAATATAATCCTTACATACGTCAGAATATATTACGTTTTATATTATTTTTAATTCAAGGCGATAAAGGTCCTTACTGAGTAACAATGAGATCTCATTCGATTTCCGCATCGACTAGTGCAACAAAAACGTCGCTTAAACTTTGGTCTTGCATAAAAACTTAGTACCTACATACGGAAGCTCTATAGGTAATCCCAAAAAATGATGCATAATTGTATGCCTTTGAATTGCAGATAATTTGTCCTTTAATATTGACTGCGAAATTTTTATTTGAAAAGACTTCAACGTGAGTTCGTGTAGTTCCTCCGAAACCAGATCATTGCCAAGGAAAGAGGACGCATAAGGTGGAATTAAACTGATTGTTATTTATAGTTTAATATTTATAAAAACGGTGGTTTAGCCGAGTGCGTGGGTTTATACCAATGTGGTTTTTAACTTTTGCAGCAGCAAAATGTCACAGTACGCTTAATGACTTTACTGACCCATTTATTTGCATTTTCTGATTCTATTTTAGTAGCAAAATAGCAATTTTATTATTCAGTTTTATACTCAGCAGGATCCTAACAGTTGTTACTGATGTGGCCAGCTCTGTAGCTATTCTTTGTTCTGCCTCTCCTACCTCAATAACTTTCGTGTCAAATTGTATGAACTTTCGAGAATTGCCGAAAATCAGGCTAATGTCTGTCGAAAAATTTTAGCTGATTATAATCATTCATGTTCCAAACAGAACTTCAAACTTCAATTATAAAGACATAACGAGAGCAAACAATCGGCTAATAACCGACATTGATGTCTAAATCACTCTCCCGGTTCACTATACTATCGCGTATTATATTCCACATCAATTTGTAAAACATAACATTAATTTTAATGATATAAATGGAAGTTTAGCAGCCTGTGTACTTGGAATACTCATTTTGAAGGCTGCAGGCAATATATTTTTATTGGTTCAAGAAGAAATGAACCGCATCTATTTGATTGCGTACATTATTTTGATGTTAGTTTTTGGTTACTTGGCGTCCGTAAGTTTATTTTTAAATACTAGTTTTTTGTTATTTAGATACTTAAAACCCTTATGTTTTGCTTCTTCTCTTTCCCTTCTTTTTACTTAGTTCCATAATCATGGTGTCAGTTCTACGATTGAGGATCACCCATAAGAGGCGCTCTCAGATTAATTTTAATCAGATTGTTTTTAATGTCATTTTATGTTCTTTTACGCAGAAACTACAACACACCAAGTTAAGGTGTGCCGCGGTGGTGCCTGGCTGCATTGCCAGGCACCAATGCAGCGAGGCATTAGAAAACTGCATACAATTTTGCTTGTCTCTGGCAGTGTCCTTTCAAGACCTCATCCCAAAAATAAGTTTTTTGGTTTCCAGGACGCATTCCGTCAAGAACGAGCCAAGTTAAAGTATGCGAACCCGAAGTATATAAGAGATGTGACAGTATTTACTGGCAGGAAGAGCAGACACGACCCTTACCTGACCAACATGACGGGGACCATACTCATGCCATATGGGAATAATGTTAGCGTAAGTGATTTAGAATAGAATATAATTGAGAACATTTATTCGACACAGACACAACAGTAACAAATATATAGTAGAGATAATATTAAAGAATAACAATACAGTAGAGACGTTGTGTAGAGCGTGTCCATACCAAAAAAAAATACATGTTGTTTTTAAACAGTAAGCTAATGCAAGTTACCATCCCTACCTTGTTGCTATTCCACCAATTCGCACTAAACGTTTCCAAACGTCTTTTATAATGCGCACAGCAAAGGAGTGGAACTCTCTGCCTGCGTCTGTGTTTCCGAACGCATACAACCCTAATCTCTACAAAATTAGAGTGAACAGGCTTCTTCTGGGTAAGCTCGCTCCATCGTCGACTTTGTCTCTGTCATCTATGACCTAGACTAGAGTCAAGAGTAAACCCATATTAAACAAAACAAAACAAAAAGAACAGACTATAGTTTGGCCTGTTCCTGTCGAAAAAGTGTAGAATTCTGCAAAAGCTTCTTATTTCCAAGCCCATGGATATCTTTCTAGTTAACTTGAGCCTAGTAGATGGCCACGTTGAAAATGTTCAGGAGCGTTATTGGTGTTCATTACGTGCCTATGCAGGTGTATGGGCACAAGCAAATAGTGGGAAAGAGTCTAGGAAGACTAGGCCAAGGGGCGATCATAATCAAATACCTAGGCAACACAATCATCTCGGCGAATCCGTTTGGCGACTGCACAGCCAGCTATTGTGTACTTGCTTTTAAATATTCCGAAAAACGCATTGCCTTATCAAGATAGTCTTCAAAATTGCTAAAACCTAGATAATTTTTAGACACGAGCCATTAATTCAATTAGTTTTTGCACTGTCATACACCAACTGGGTATTGTGTGGAGGCACCAGCTCAACAAATTGGGTCGTTATGGAAGCCGCGTTTAAGGCAATGTTCCATGACGAATCAGCCTATCGAATAGACCTCCATTGTTAAGCATGACATGACACAGATGACAATGATGATATTACGCAGTTGTAACTGCAATCAAAAAACAACTAGACCGCTAAAAACGACTTAAGTTCCAAACAAGTCGCTTTTCAAGCCGTGTGATGCAGTTGGTGGTATCAGATCTGTGATTGAACTGCAACAGACTTGTTGAAAAGTTTTGAGCAAACAATTTTTTTTATTTCCTAGATTTTATTGAGTTACGTTTTTGGAATCATCTCCTCGAGCCCTTTATCTCGATATCCCACTCGATAGGTTTTGAGGTAAAAAGTTTTTTGAAAAATCGGCCATTTTAATTTTAGTATAGGTACCCAGAGTCACTCTCACAATCAAGAGGCATCTAACGACATCTCTCAAGCTAAAACTAATCAAGCCTAAACGGCTACAAAGCGTGGTATAACACATCAAGATCAAGCTATCTGTCAAATTTCTTTAATAGATTTTCAACCTTATCGCTAATTCTTTAGGTTCAAGGTTGATCGGGAAAATTTGACAGTTTCGGGTAGCTTGATGTGCTGTCGTCTGTACTTGGTAGTACACATTTTTCGATGTACGCCTTGTTTATTGAGGATTATTTTAATATCGGCACGTGATGATAGCTAGATTAGTCAAGATATGTCACCGCCAGATGTTTTTTTACTTATGCCATCAAACGATGAAAGCAGTGATTATATAGAGGGTATGCGGGACAGAGAGTAAAGTCCCGCACATCTCCACGGAAAAACTGAAAATGGGGGGATCCTCCTCCAGACGGTTATTGTGTCTGGTGGGCAACTACCCGATAGTTGATATTCGGACTGTTGTATTATGTTCAAATCGCACGGAGAACTTTTCTTGCGCAATGCAGGATTTCGTTGTCAGTTCATCGTAGATGGCGCTGCGGTTCTTTTTGTTGCCGTACAAATTTCGCTTCTTAGTTTTTCATGTGATGCCGCAACAATTACACAAAAAAAACCTACATAAAACAGAGTTACCTAGAGTATTGCATAACAAGATAAAGAGAGAATCTTGTAAACTAATCAACGATGGACATCATGATCATATACTCTAAAATACGAGTGGCGACATGGCGTCCCTAGGAGAAATAATGAAATCGATGTGACAAAATAAAACAAGTGACATCTATTTTCAGTTCGCAACAACCCTGACGTTGCGGTCTGGCGGAGACTTCCGAATCGTGGCGAAAGTCTGCGATACGATCAAGTCCAAGTGGATGAATGAGTTCATGAGCTCCTTCACCAACCTGACCCTGTCTAAGTGTCCCTTCCCACCTGTAAGTATTATTCTACATGGGGTTAAAGTTATCGTTTCTTTTAATCATATTTCCGAAGGATCGGCGCATTTAATGGTTATTTTCTCATGATTCTATTGAGCAAAAGTTTGTCGAATTTCTAGTAGATAGACTTCAAGTCAAGCCAAGTGAAGGATTTTAAGTTTTACATAATCAACTATCATTATAATAATTGCTCCTTTGTTTGAGACGTGTCATCCAGCCCATCGCATATTACTGTAAAAAATGTCAAGAAACAATTGATATGGTAACTTTTAGTCAAAATCAAATCTGAGCTCACATTTTGTTTTTCGATAAGCCGTATAAGTAAAATTGGACAGTTCATGAAGTGGTCAGCCATTTCATATGTGAAATGGCTACCTCGAACCTAACCAAACCTCGGCTGCGAAGTCCCGCTGTGCCACGTTATTTCAGGTTTAAAAGAACCGAACATGAATAGTTTGCTCGCTTTGATCGTCCACTCTAGCTCCCATTCGACGAGACACAGCGTTGGTCCTAGAGTAAAAGTTGTGCGTACCTATCTACTTAGGTAGGTCATCTCACACTGGGCGAACGTACTTACATTCGCCCAGTGTGAGATGCCAATGAATAATATAAGTACAGCCACCACCAATACAGCTTTCTCGTTCCCTCAGGCCAGATACACGTACATAAACATGGAGCTGCCACCGAAGAACATTCCGATCCCGATAGCTGACGGTGACTACTTCATCAAGTTCGAGCTGTTCGTGACCGCGTCCAAGGAGTCCATCCTCGAGATCGACACCCTGCTGCATTTCGACCAGAACGCCAGGAAAGCCAGGTCTAAGAAGGGATAGATAATAAAGGACTTGAATGAATTGAGAATTTTTTTTTTGTGTGTGTAGTAATTATGAAAGAGAATCAGTGATAGCATGATGGTAAAATAAAAACAACGGGTTGCACTCCGGGAGTGCCGGCAGAAGTGAAAACTTGAACATTAACGTTGTGCATTTTTGGTATTTTGGAATGGTTATGGAATAATTTCGCACGAATTGCATATGCATGCATTGAGGCATACATTTTCGCCGCGCGGTAGAAAGAGAGGGGGATATTACTTCCTCTCTTACGCCGCACCGGCGGTCTACTCTCCCTCCGTCTTACGAATTTTCGATCAGGTCACGTGTCCTGACGCGAGTTTAACATTTCTTACCCATCCCAAAAAGTACACAACGAACGCCGCTAAAAAAGTTTTCACTTCAAAAACGTGTTGTGTCGTGCCCATGATCCATGACCAGCCAACCAGCATGAACCATGCTTGGGGTAAGGGCAGGAAGATGATGGTGATACGATTTATTGACTGTTTCTTTTAGGGCCTAGGAAAACGTCAGGAGACAAACTACGGAGTCAAACTAAGTTCTTAACCTCTTACAAGCTCTATATTGACTTGCTTCGTTCGTATATGTCTGGTTGGAATTTTGTAAGCAATTTTGTTTATTTTTTGTTTGGTTTGCGTCATGCTGGGCGCAAATAAACTCTTTTTCTTTCTTTCTTTTAATTGTTCAAGCACTTCCTGACATCCTATTATGACTTGGCATACTTTTGTAACTTTTTTCTTCGTTCGTTTGTCGCTGAGTACAATAAGTTTCACCCGGGCGGCAGCATTCTCTGTACATTGCAACAGTTACACTGCGATCGCCAACCCGCCTGCCAAGCGTGGCGATTATGGCAAACCCCCTTCCCCCTTTGGGGGAGGCTTATGTCCAGCTGTGGACGTCTTACAGCTGATATGATGATGATGATGACAATAAGTTTTAGTATTTATAACAGGAGATTTAACTGAAGGAATTCAGATTTTGTTGAAGATTTAATGTTCTTTTTGAGTTTGAAAAAGATGTGGTATTTCACGGTGCCTCTATTTTGAGCATGCAGGCTAAATAGATAGGTAGATATTGTTGCCCTATGTATATTATTTTATTATCCACCACGCATCTAAATGAGGCATTCTATTAATTTGATGTCTCTCATTATTTCTATCCATTTAATTTAACTTTTTATTGAAAATAATAAGCCAAATTAAGTCGAATTTGTTAGGAATTAAATGTGGACTACAGGAAGTCAAAATGTCATTCATTGCTGGGATTATAGTCATGAAGTGTCTCTGTTTATTCGTTGTTGCAATAATATTCGTTAAGTGTAGAACCGAAGACGTAAGTACTTTTTAGGGTTCCGTACCCAAAGGGTAAAAACAAACCTTTTAACTAAGACTCCACTGACCGTCCATCTGTCTGTCACCAAGCTGTATCTCATGAACCGTGATAACTAAAATTTTCGAAAAACAGTTTAGAGAGAGAGAGACAGCAATTCAAAGTTTTCTATAGAAAGTGAAAAATCACTCTACCTTTCGCACTGAACTCTTTCTGGAAAATGTTCTCAACTAACTATTTAGACCTGGATATCTAGCGTATGCATACCAAGTTTCATTAAAATCACTTCCAAGAATGAAGACTTCAAAGTTTGATGGAAACACCGTGACTAATAAGCAAACTCCACGGACACTCTGTTCATCATGATATGTTTGAGTCTGTTTACAATATGCTCCTATATGTAAGATCAATGCATAAAAAGAAAAATATAAAACAATTCAAAATAAAATATTAAAATAACCCAGTGGCAAATGTGTATTGATATCAGTCTCTCACAAAGGGATAATAATGAACAATAGGTACCCCTACCCAAGATATATAAGCTTTTGATGATGATGAAGTTTGTAAGGCACTGACCAAAATAAATACTAATTTTATGTTATGAAGCCCAACATAGTGAAGCTAAAACACTAGGAAGTGGTGACGGGCGGGCGTTTTGGGGGACTGTCTTTATGTAGAACTTTGACGTTCAAAAAGTGCTGGCACTCAGCCTAATTTGACTTTTTTTTTTTTTTATCTGGCCACTTTTTGTTTTAGTCCCAGCTAAAGCAGGAGAGAGCGATGATGACCTATTGCAATCCTAAATTTGTCTCGGACTGTAAAGCTATAACTCGGCGCCTCGGGAGAGGGGAGCCTTATAAGACCAACCTGACAGTTACCAGTAGATACCCGAGCGACAATAATGTAACGGTATGTAGTGAGATTGTGGCTAAATAATTACAGTCGCACGGGTCGATCTTCGAGGTTAAGCAACGCTTGCCGAGGTTGATTCTTGGATGGGTGACCATCCATTACTCCATTACTAACCGAGACTCCACCGTGATTCCTAAAGCAAGTTAAGTCTTTCGTCCAGGCTGTCATATGAAGATCAGATGTTTACGGATATTCAGTAGCCAGAAAATGGCTGGCACCAGTCTTGCCAAGGGGTATCGGGTAACCCTGTTAATGGGCTCAAATAGGCACTCGCTCAGTAGGTGTACAATAAATAAAAATAAAAATTAAAATAGAATTTTAACGATATATATATATAATTTGTATATCCTTTCCGATATATAATATTGATACCATGTCGAACTTTAGCCACATTCACCTTTTTTATGGGAAATCATCAAATAATTCACTCTGACTTATTGTATTTTTTTAAAGTATGGGAAAATCATCAAATGACTTCTTTCGCTTTGAATGGAGCGGAAGGGCATGTCAGACTCTTACTGACTGAAACCTATCAATGTTCCTTCTAAAGCCTTTTGCGTTCCAGGTCTGCAGTGACTCTTTCGAACAAATTTCGCAACACATTCTGACACCCACTATCATGTTTCAGATGAGGGTAGTTTGGTTTGGTACGATACCTGTTGAACTACTGAAGATAAAACTGTGCGACGTCGTACAGGTTGATTGGCTGTTCAATTATCTTAAAGTATATTCAGATATAGACGGCAAGTGCCCTTACGGGCCGGTAAGAAAAACTTTTCGATTTTCACTTCTTTCTATTTTAACCTCATATTTTTTTCTACTAGTCGGAACTGGCTCCGTCTATAATTCAGTCCATAATACGACCTTAATAACCTTAAATATTTTCCATAGATAAATAGAGAATTGACTGAGCAAAATTGGCCACTCTGTAGAGAGAGACAAAGCGACTGTGCGACCAATTTGTGTCTCTTTCTGTAGATCGTAGTGGCGAAGGTCATGCTGCAAGCCTGTCACGTGGACAAATCAAAATTCTTGAAAATATCACTTCAGCTGGCCGGACAATCGCTTTGTCTGACAGTTCTCTGATATATTGACTTCACAACTGAAAGCCAGTTCTCGTACTGAAAAAGCATTCAAATTTAAGTTGCAATGTCTTCTTAGCGACAATCGTGTCAAAACCTTGTTGATATATAGGAAAATTAGAGGCGGTTGTGACCAATGACGTATAGCTTCAAAAAAACAGGGTTGGTTCTATCGGTACTAATCGGTAGCAAGACGTGACGTGCTTACCTATAGGATCGCGATAGATACTTAATGATAATTGATATTTGTTTTGCAAGTAGGTTAAACATAACACTTTTACACGTCAATCTTTTTTGGTCATTTTAAGCTAGATGAGGCCGGTGTTTCCTAGCTGACTACCCTGAGAAGAAACACCGAATCAAACTCAAAGGTCAAAGTCTCTTTTAAAGTATATTAATATATGAGATGGCCTTTTGAGGAAAGTACCACACAGATTTGAGTGGACCTGTCCAGACAGTGCAAGCATTTTTCAGGTATCGTGTAGCTCACACTTAGAACTTGGAGCTCAATTATATGATGAATAATACCAAAGTAAGGACATTTGGGTAGGCCGCATAAATACCTCAAACTGCCAGACTAACTCAAATGAAACCCTAATATGGCGGGCGATCTACATAGTCCTCACATTCACAATATATGAGAACCATGGAGACCAGTGTCTGAAATAATCTTTTTAGTAGTTTACACTGTAAACTATAAAGAAGGGATCTACCGCGATATTATAGCGAATGCCAACGCTCCTTAAAAATACGATTTGATATTACTCGTCTTTATTTGCGCATTTTGTTTCCAGCGCCTATATGGTCTATACAACCTAGAATTTCCGCCCAAGAACCTGCCACAGCGAATGATGAGCTTACTAAAGGGCACGTTTCACGCAAAATTCTACTTTCAAGCCACGGAAACGGGAGAGGTGTTAGTAGAAACTGCTATGAATTTTCATGCTTTACAGTAGAAAATAATAAAGTTTGCTGAAAGTGTACTTTTGTTTTTAATTACGCCCTTCACAACTGAAGAACGTTACGACATAAGAACCTACGTTCAAAAACGAATGCTACTCAACTACGAATAACTCACAATGAATACTCGCACTCCTTCCTACTTCTGAATGAAAGGCATTTCGATCGATTTTGTTTATTTGAGTGTGCACGCTATTACCCCGCTGATGCTGATGAGAGCGTTCTATTCTTTAATTCTTTATTGTACACCATAACAGCTTATATTAATTCACAGTGATTTAAATAGTTCATGTACAAAGGCGAGCTTAACTCAAAAATGAGTTTTCTACCAGCAAAACTTTGAGTGATAGAAAGAGATCACAATAGAGGGAAGGATCCAGTGCACAAATTTTACAATGCTACATTTTTAATCATACATAAATATACCTACATACATAAACATATAAATATATACATACAAATCTACAAATATTATGTCATTGCGAAAGGAAATCCTCTTTAACTTTCCTCTTGAAGACGTCAAGAGGAGGACCAGAAGAATGATAAGCTAGGTACTAACCGGTGTTATGAGCTGTTAATATAACATTCGCAGATAGCGCGTGGGCGGCACGATGGATCCATGATTTGATGAAGGTGGCTGGCAGCGGATGGATGCAGGCCGTTCAAGATCGGGATGGTTGGCGCTCTTTGGGGGAGGTTTACGTTCAGCAGTGGACGTAACATTTTAAGGCACTGACCGGTGTTGCGGGGCGTCATGCAACATGTTACAAAGCGAGCATTCGTGCAGTCAGTACGTGGAAACGAGCACGATCATGATGCGTATGTGATTTGTTTTACATGGATTTTAGGACATAAACATGCAGGGACATGCTCGCTGCGAATTTACATTAGGGCCCGTATAACACCGGTCCGTACCCACCTTAAAAAATATTTTTGCATTTTTATTTGCTATCCTACTCAATGCAAAGCTAATTACCGAAACTGCTAAGAAAGGGGAACATCCTTTCTTTTTTTTTTTTTTTACTCCTATGCAGATCCCTTAGGTTTTCTACTATTCTATAAACGTGAAAGTTTGTGTGGATTGATGAATGTTTGTATTACTCCTTGTTTAAATGTACATCTACATATATGTACATACATTGTACATACACAGATTTTGCGTGTACACCTATTTCGTACGATGTATCGTTGATACCGGTCCATCGCATATAAATCATATGTAGGTAACGTAAGCGATTATTTTCAGGAAGCCATTAAGTAGTACCTTTATAACAAGGTATTAAACTGATAGTATAAAGTTATCATTGACTGTTTAAAAGTCATTTGTACAGAGTTGGGAGCGACACAAGCATGAGGTCTCTTCAGCTATTTGTGATTTTAATTGTTATTGTTGTTAAATGCTTTGCCGTAAGTACTTATATTATAACTATTAATACTTTTTTTATTTGGCGTATACTGTCCCACGGCTGGGCAATTAACGTCTTACCCCTTCCTGGTTTTCATTTCTCGAGTTACCACGAACCAGCCTTAATTTAATATAGGTTTTTTTTCAACATAAAAAAACAGGACACGAAAAAATTAAATTAAAAATTAAAAAAACCCCCGACAAAAAAACTATAAATAATAAAAAATAAAATGTATTGATCCTTTTAGTTTAATATAGGTACGATTCTTTGGGCCAAGCGTCATCGTGTCGGGGGACCGCTACTAAGTATGTAATTACAAAAAAATTGCGGTTTTGTCGGGGGTTTCTTAAATTTTTAATTTAATTTTTTCGTGTCCTATAATTTACTAAAAGCTAAATTATAAATAATTCGTTAGGTCCTAGGTACCAGTAATCACTCCACTTTCCTCATCAATCTAGGACATTGATCAGACAAATAATATTAGTACTTACCTATACATAAAATACATACACACATACATACAAATCTTGTTATTTTAATTTCGTTACTTAATATTCCTCATTCCCTTTCAATATACTTATGTACATTATTCTACTAGACAAGCCCTTTCATTTGATACCCATATTGAGGGAGTTGTGAAAAAATTTGTAATTCGCCATTTTGTGGTAGCGCCCATCTTGGATTTGAAATGTGTCATAGTGTATAATATTCTACTATTCAAGCCCCTTCTGATACCTACTCATATTTAGGAAGTTGCGAAAAAATATGTAATCCGCCATTTTGTGGCCATCTTGGACCGATTTTCATCAAACATAGCTAAGAACACTTCCGACTAATTCACCTTTCAAACAAAAAAAATCATCCGTTCGAGAGCTACGATGCCACAGACAACACACACACACGTCAAACTTATAACACCCCGTCGTTTTTGCGTCGGGGGTTCAAAACAAATATTCTGGACGCTATAAAATTTTGTTGTTTAGTATCAGTCGTTCAGCAGTGAGCAGCAGTTTTTTGCAGTATTACTATTATTAAGTTTTATTGTTTTTGTTGTTTATTATTTTACTAAGTGAATTTACTTTGTTATAAGGTGGGATGGGGTTGAAATGTCCTTATTGGACAAAAATCCCTAAATAAAAATAAAAAATGGACCCAAAAACACATGCAAAAGTACATCATCAACACGCTTGTCTTACGTGTGAGAGGGATGACGCATGATATTGGACGTAATAGGGGCATTTAAACCATCATTTTTCAGAGTGGAAAAAGATGTTGACATGTTTGCCCAGCTATAACATTACAGCGTAGTCAAAATGGGAACCCGAATTAATTCAGGGTGTATACAAATTGCCACAGGAGGAAAAGGATTAATGCAGTGAT
Organism: Mamestra configurata; assembly: GCA_002192655.3. NCBI lineage: Eukaryota > Metazoa > Arthropoda > Insecta > Lepidoptera > Noctuidae > Mamestra > Mamestra configurata. The sequence goes on along the minus strand of NDFZ01005363.1, from coordinate 561,230 downwards.
GAACACATAAACTTCATCAAACTATCTATACACTTTTCACTTTGATGTGTCCGTTAGAGTATTAATGATTGCAGCCCTGTGCTAGTAATAAACGAACATTCTGTATGGTTCTGTATGGTGTCGGACGTAATAGAATAGCACCATCCCATCACTTCCTGTAGGTGTCGTAAAAGGGGACTAAGGGACTCACCAGAGAATGGACAGCAGCATTCTCTGTGCTTCTGTGCATTGCAACAGCTACACTACGATCACCAACCCGCCTGCCAAGCGTGGTGATTGCCCCCTTGAGGAGAGGCCTATGTCCAGCAGTGGACGTCATTCGGCTGGTATGATGATGGTGATGAAACGAAAATAAAATAGCCAACATTTTTTAATTACTTCTTTATTTTAGGACCACTTCAGGCAGGAGGGGGCAACAATGAACTATTGTAACCCTAAATATGTGACGGACTGTTACGCTATAACCCGGCGCAGCGGCAGAGGGGAACCTTACAAGACCAACCTTACCGCTAACTTCAGGTACGCCAGTGGGAATAACTTGACGGTATGTAACCTTCACGTAATAACAAGTACCTGGATGACCGAGCTTTACTCGTTTTTTTTTTTATTGGTAACGTTTTCTAAAAATGAAACCTGGCTAGGTGGATTTATCGCCGCCGAAAGCCCCTGCATACTAAATTTCATGAAAATCGTTGGAGCTGTTTCCTAGATTCAGATTATATGTACATATATGTCACTGGAAAATTGCAGACACCGTAAGATTGTAATAAATCTTGATTACATTATAATTTCTCGATATATTTTGAAAGAATCGTTTTGTATACAATCAATCCCATCCAAATTCAATAGTTTCCAATATATCCGTGTCTTGTTTAGAAAAAATAGTTTACAATTTCACGCGATATTTTACAATCTTACGGCGTTTGCCATTTTCCGGTGACATAATTATATATAATATGTAGTCATAATGATGCAGTGAACTGATAAACTATAGAACGCTACAATCCTTTCTTACGTCCATACGTGGTCCTACGCGCATTTAGGTACGCACCTGACCTTTCTTCTTCCTTTCGTTGGAGTGTAAAAACACTTAAATACTTCCAGAACTTTGCATACTGGTCAGTCTCAATTACTTGTATTTGCTTCAGTTGGCCTAGATGCCACCGACGGCCCAATCTCCTTTCATCATCATCCTCATATCAGTCGAAAGATGTCCTCTGCTGGACATAGGCTTTCTCAAGTGTCGCCACAACAACCGATCCTGTGCGTCTCGCATCCATCGGCTACCCGCGACCCTCGCCAGGTCATCGGTCCACCTTGTGAGAGGCCTTACAACGCTGCCCCTTCCGGTAGCAGTGTGCCCTGCCCACAAGAATCAAGAACAATCTCCTCTACTTTGTCTTATTTTTCAGATAAAGGTAGAATTGCTTGGAGGGATAAAAGTTGAAATTGTGAAGACAAGACTGTGTGACGCGAGGAACATAGATTGGTTGTACGAATTTCTGAAATCGTATGCTCAAATTGACGGCACCTGCCCTTACAAAGCGGTAAGACTGTGTTTTATTTTTGATGTGTTATTCTGTTTATTCATTTAACTGTACATAAAAATTTACATTTTTAAATATTTCTTAACAATAAAACATTTAAAATATTAAAAGCAGTAGTCCACCGGTGTCAGGAGCAGGGTTCAAGCTACCCGTGCCAGAGAAAGGAACCTCCTCACAATACGAGCCGTATCGAGGAGTACTGCCTTCTGTATTATCCAACCGCGTAACGCCAGCTTCGACAGATGGTGTTATAATTATTAAAATTACTGGCCTGAACTGTCTCCGGGTGTTTGAGGTTTTGTATCTTATCTACCTTTTGAAAACTGTGATTGATTTCAACCTTACCCTGACCTCAATAAAAATAAGTATATAAATTTTGTTCACAGGGCACACATGGAATTTATAACATGGAATTTCCACCCAAGAACTTGCCTTTTAGGAACTTGAAGTTACTAAACGGGAATTTCCACTCCAAGTTCTACTTTCTAGTTACCAAAACAGAGGAGATAATAATAGAAAGTACCATAATATACCGTACCGTGCAGTGAATGAAATAGATTGCTTGAAGAATATTACTATTGTATTTTTTAACGGTTTCGGTGCATCCCAACGTAAGCCTTTTCAGCGTGAACCTGGCAACTTTCTACCCTTTTTAACCTACACTGAGGTAGGCACCTACCTAGTATTATTAGGTTTCCATACGTCCGAAAAAAAACGGTACCCTACAAACGACGGACATTGGATGGATCCAATCAATATCACTATGGAGACATGGCAGTGACGTCACAAGCAATTAGTGTTGCAGCTGTCTCTGTCTATCAGAGATTTTAAAACGCTAAAAAATCTGTATTTTTACTGCGGCTTGTCATTCCTTTTTAAACGACTTCAAAAAAAGGAGGAGGTTCTCAATTCGTTGGAACCTATTTTTATTTTTTGGTTTTAATAAATGTGGGTTCAACAATCTACTTAATGAAAAGTCGAATACCCTATTTAGTACAGCAATAATAGCCATGGATAGACCATTACCACTAAATACATTTTTTCAAAGTAGGTAATGGGTACCCCTACATTTATGATTTTTTATGGCTGTCATACCGATTTTTGGTCTAAACGTTGTCTAATCTAGATATTTTACAATAAAAACGAGATATATATCTAATCTACTTAATTTGAGCAATTATTTACAGAAAAACTGGCCTAGTGCGAGTCGAACTCGCGTGCAAAGGGTTTCGAACGAATTTCATGTTTGTAACATATTATTTTAACACTATACATTTCTTATAATCTATAAGGTAAAGAACTATCTAAACTTTTTTCAACATTTTAGGCTCAGTAGTTTCGGAGATAATGGTAATTTTTCGTTTAATCTCTTGAATAACATCAAAACCGTTTATTTAAAATTATAAAAAAAAAAAATTAAAAACCCTCACAATAATATTGATATTATGTCGCACGGTGCAGTTTGATAAACTCTTTTTTTAAATTTTCTTGTTTGTCCAAAGGTGACCCACATACTCAAAATTTATTTATAAACGTAACGCGTTCGTGTTTGGGTCACTGAAGTTTATATGTGCACCAAAATTCAACAGAATCGGTTCAGTAGATTCAGAGAAAATCGGCTGTGATAGACGGACAGACAACCGAGTGATCCTATAGGGTTCCGTTTCTTATGGATGTTTGGAACCCTAAAAACATTAAATGTAGACGATGAGGAATCAAACTAGTGTTCAGAATAATTGGCCGTTTCGGAATAATTTCGCCAGTGCCGGGACAAACATGCGGGCTCTTTGTTTATTCGTTGTTTTACTAATACTTGTTTTATGTTTTGCCGTAAGTACCATTTCTGTTATTAAGTAAATGCTACTTAATTATTGAAACGGAACGTGATTGTTAAAATATAAGGCCGAAAGAGGAAAGGACCTACAATAACACTATATGTCTCTGTATCACCCGGCGGTGGTTCGCAGCCGGCAGAATAATTGTTTCGAGGAGGCTACCCGACGATACGGGTGTCCTACGTTGGTTCGAAACTCGTTTGTTCGATTTTCATTAGTCCGAACACGATTGTTCGAAAACACGTTGGTGCGAAACTTGTTAGACCGAAACACTTTAGGTCGATGTAACGTTGGTTCGAAATGTTGACATCGACAGTGTATTGTTTGAAACATGACACTACATTTATTACTAATCTAGCCAAAATTTAACAAAAGCCAAAAATACTACGTATGTATAATATCCAAACTGAATTTCTAATTGTAACTTGCTTATTATTTTCGCTGCCTCGATTCTCCCACTGCTGGACAAAGGGGTCGAGATTTTCCTCTCCCTTTCCGCAGCCTCCTTCTGCGCGATAACTGTTTCGCAGAAGGAGACCACTGCGTCCCAGGATTCCCCGCCGCTGACCATAGAAGGGACTACGGCCGGCAGCGAGAAGTCTCTGCCTACCACAGAGCTGAAGGCACGGCGCGGCTCCTCCCAAGCGGCACACATTGCCAGCGTATGCCGCGCCGTGTCCTCCCGACAGTCGACGCAGTGGTGACACCGAGCGTCCGGCTCCCTGCCTATGCGAGACAGGAATCTCCCGAAGCAGCCATGCCCCGAGAGGTCCTGCGTCGCACGAAACGACAGGGAGCCGTGCCTTCTCCCGAGCCAAAGGTCGAGCACCGACCAGATGGCCTCGATAGTGACGAGGCCGGCGGAAGGGCGCGAGAGCCTGTCATGCCATTCCGCCACCAGGACCTCGCGCAGCTGTGACCGACGCAGCTCCATGTGTCGCTGTATCAGTCGCTCGCCGCGCGATGGCTCATACAGGGCCATCGATCGCACGATCCCCACGTACAACCGCCTGCAGGCGGTGCACGGGTCTCCCAGATTGGGAAGCTGTGTTGTCGTAGGTACATCCTAATCCACGTCATGGTCTATCCGCATGACAAATTAATTTAAGCCAGTTTATTCATGAAGCCGTGGTTTGGTACCTCGACTACGGAGCCTTGAACGATGCAGAGTTGACAGTCTATCGGATTTTTATCGGTTACGTTCCAGGGAGTGTACGTTGAAATAGCATAACTTAATTCCGCCGAACCCCTTTCATCATCGAACTACAAGACGTACAGCGATGCGTCATCGGTAGTTACATGGTGGAAGCACGCAACGTTTTCGGAATACTTTCATTTTGGTATAGCTAAGGAGTGGGATATCCTGGCGGAGTTCGAGAGGCGTTTCGTGATAGCTACAAAAGTTTTGTTAGTGAATACTTCTAGGCAAGTGCAGTTCATCGTCGACCAGACCATCGCTTACCATCAACTGAGACATAGGTCAAGCTTGTTTCATCATCATATCAGCCGAAAGACGTCCACTGCAGGCCATAGGCCTGCTCCTAGTGTCGCCACAACAACCGGTCTTTAACGTCTCGCATCCACCGGCCACCCGCGACTCTCACCAGGTCATCGGTCCACCTTGTAGGAGGCCTTCAGACGTTACGTTTTCCGGTACACGATCGCCACTTTTCGACCCCATCGACCATCTGTTCTACGAGCATTGTGCCCTGCCCACTGAGATTTCAGTTTGGCGATCCTTTGGGCTATGTCGGTAACCTTGTTTCTCTTGAGGATATCATCATTCCTGATTCGATTATGCAAGGAAACTCCGAGCATTGCCACTTTAAGCCTTCTGATGAGACCCATTGTGAGCAACCACGTTTCGGTTCCATAGGTCAACTGGCAACACGCACAAATAAAGTTCACATGTTTTAAATACATTTTGCAATGAGCCCACAATAACTAGCCTAACATCGAAACTCACAAACAAACATACTTTCACAACATTTTTATATTTATGTTCCGATAGCAAAGATGCAAACAATACACTATCGGTACCATGCGGAAATTTCGAACCAACGTTACATCGACCTAAAATGTTTCGGTCTAACAAGTTTGGCACCAACGTGTTTGGGAACAATCGTGTTCGAACAAATGAAAATCGAACAAACGAACACCCCCACAACCCACCACTGAAAATTAGCTTCGTTCTTTGGTCCGGTCCTGGCACAGTATCATGCTGAGTGGGGCCTGTTGCCACGTTCACAACGTGCATCTTTTTAACCGACTTCAAAAATAGGAGGAGGTTCTCAATTCGTATTTGTAGTTGTTTTTTTTTTGGTGTTTGAAAATATTTTTTTTTGGTGTTGTTTGGTATGGGTGTGTACCACTAAAAAGTGTAAAATAAAAAACTTTCTTACAAAATAATACAACCGACTTCCAAGTAAAAAAACTTTCATTCCGGAAGTCGGTGTTTTTGGTGGTTTCTTCGTATTTTAACACCGACTTCCGAAATTAAAGTAATTTTATACTTTGTAGTGTTTTATTTATTTGGAAGTCGGTTGTATTTTTCATATTACAACTGTTTGTTTTTAGAACGATTTAAAGCAAGAGGGTGCAAGGGTGCGCTTCTGCAATACTAAGTATTTATCCGAATGCTATAGCATAACCCGGCGCCTCAGGAGAGGGGAGCCTTATAAGACTAACCTGACGGCTGTCACTAGGTACCCGTGGGGCAACAATGTTACGGTATGTATCCAACACGACTCTTGCTCCAGCTGGTCTTGTAGTTTCAAGTTGGATCCAGCCATCCCTAGCTGTCTTCCCCCCAGTGACGCCCTAAGCGGGGTTTGGCCGAGGTCCGTAACCCATAGGGAGCACCCTGTACTAGGAAAAAGGAATATAAGAAAATAATTATTGATTCACGAGAATGGTGCCCCTGGTCCGACCATGCTCCCACTAATTGTAATGTCCAAAATATCCACGTTTGAGGACATAAAACACCTTTGATGCCACGATACATGGCCTTTAATTGGGTTCAAGAAATAAGTATCGGAGAAAGTACATCTCTCTCGGTATCATCAGTCATGAAATTAAAGATATTGGGGGCTTCCTATGGGCAGTATTAGTTTTTTTATTATTTAATATGGGTATACTCTTGACTCTAGTCTAGGTCATAGATGACAGAAACAAAGTCGACGATGGAGCGAGCTTACCCAGAAGAAGCCTGTTCACTCTTATTTTGAAGAGATTAGGGTTGCAATAGCGCAATAGAAAAACTCTTTGTTTTTAAATCAAATTATAATTATCACAAACAATGTTCTCACACAATAGGTAAGTAGGTACATGACAAAAGTAAACAGTTTCTAAACGTGTTCACTGTCAACAGCCATCGACCAGCACAAATAATTTCTGGTCAGCGCCAAGTTGTAGACTCTTTCTATTTTTTTACGGGGGGAAATCCTCGTGGATGGCCTCCGCCCTGGGGCGAGCGGAGCGGTCTGTCAGACTCTTACGGACTAAAACTACCCCGGTGTTCCATCAAAGTCAAAGTCAAAGTCAAAACGTTTATTTCAATTAGGCCATTAAACGGCACTTTTGAACGTCATCGTTTACAGTTCAGTAAAATAATAATGTTACATTAATAAAGTGACTCTACTGTCCATTCGGAAAGGTAGATTCTTATGGAGAAGAACGGACAAGAAACTCCATAGTTACTCTTTTCAAATAATGATTTTACAAAATTTGGTACACAGAAATTAATTTAATATTATGTGAGGACGATGCACCCAGAGTATGCTACTTATAAGAACAAAGTATCACCAGCAGAGGTAAACTTATTAATTTCCTAAAGAAATTTAAGTAAATGGTACTCACATATTTACAAACATTGGAACCATTAATTAAACAACAGTGTGTGAGTCAACAGGAAAATAAAAACACAAAAAAAGAACAGTATATCTATAAAGTTAATACATAAATCAACCAGTATGACCTTCACCCTTGATTGTCATCGCCCACCTATCCGCCCCTGAACCTAGCTAGGGGAGCCGGAAGAGGGCAGCGTATGCCCCTCCGACGCCCGCTGCGCCTCCTCCCAAGCGGCACACTCTGCCAGCGTATGCCAAACCGTGTCCTCCCGACAGTCGACGCAGTGGTGACACCGAGCGTCCGGCTCCCTGTGCATGCGACACAGGAATCTCCCGAAGCAGCCATGCCCCGAGAGGACCTGCGTCGCACGAAACGACAGGGAGCCGTGCCTTCTCCCGAGCCAAAGGTCGAGCACTGGCGGGATGGCCTCGATAGTGACGAGGCCGGCGGAAGGGCGTGAGAGCCTGTCCCACCATTCCGCCACCAGGACCTCGCGCAGCTCGACGTGTCGCTGCATCAGTGACTAGTGGAACTAGGTGGCACTCTAGGTGGCGTCTAGTCACTGGTCGTCTCCCTCTCGTCGTATATATATATATATATTTTATTCAGCAAAAAAAAAAACAATAGGTAAATGAATATTCCCTATTGACCGATGGATTTCCAATATTCAAATAAATCAAATAGCATCAATTTTAAAAACGGAGAACCTCAAGCGGCGGAAATATAATAACCTCGTTGGTAATTATATTTTCGAGCCGTTTGGGGTTGAAACTCTCGGGTGGTGGGGTCCGAGTGCTCATAACTTGTTTAAAGATCTTTCAAGACGCTTTGATGACACTTCGCCTGACCCAAGGGCTGGTTTTTACTTTGGACGAAGGATAAGCATTGCCGTATAACGTGGCAATGCTGCCAGCCTTTTGGGTACTTTATCAGTGGCCAGCGATGCGGATGAATTTTTCGACGCCATATTTTAGACTATTTTTACATAGTTTTTTTTTTTGTATTTAAATGTATATATAGTAAATAGTTGTACCTACATTATATTTCAAAAAGAAACGTTACATAATAAATGTGTGTTATTTTCAGCTAAAGGTGGTATTATATGCCGGAGTTCCAGTTGAAATAGTGAGGTCAGAACTGTGTGAAATGCAAAATGTTAGATGGGTATGGAACTATTTTCAAATATATTCCAATATCAACGGTGACTGTCCTTATAAGCCGGTAAGACTATTTTGTACACTGTTAAACAGCTGTTTTCCATTTTGATTAAATTTTGGATGGTGATAGGGCGAAAATGGCGGGTCGTGCTCGACTCCTATCAAAAAGTCTGGACCGAGTTAGTGAAGGACAGAGTTCTGTGATAAAGGGAGACGGATGCAAAGAGACATTGCGGGTCGGATAGATAGATGAAAACAATCGCTATTTAACGGTAAATACCAACAGTAGCTGAAACGTCATGTTTGCCTTTCAAACATGACATAACAGCTACTGTTGGCAGCTAATTTGACAGTTAGTTAGTAAATGACAGAGTTGTGTGAAAAAGGGAGATGGATGCAGAGAGACATTGCGAGTAAGATAGATAGATGAAAACAATCGTTGTTTAACGGCCGATACCAACAGTAGCTGAAACGTCATGTTTACCTTGACATTTCAGCTACTGTTGGTAGCTAATTTGACACTTAGTTTAAGGTAAAAACGTCATTGAAACCGGCCGTTAATGGATGGATAACAAGAAACACCACACCTGATAGCAAAGTCCATCTGCATAACAGAACCGCAGGTGCGCTGCCCATAGCGGCCATAGCAGATCCTTGAAGCCGATCTATGTGTCTTATTTACATGGATATAAAGCTTAAAATAACACTATAATAAGTGCCAACTGACAATTAGCCTGTTTTCCCAATGCAAGATAAAAGCTTCTGTTTCAAATTTATACTCAATTCGAACCCGGGCCAATATTTACCAATCCCACGTAAAGATACCAAACTCGCCTGCTAGATGGCGGGGCGAGTTTGATGCCGTCTGGCAGTCAGGTCTGCCGCGAATTTTTTATGTTTTTTTACTAACCGACTTATCCTGAAAATGAGCACTTACACGATTTTGTTTTCAGGGCTTATATGGATTTTATAACATGGAGTTTAAACCCAAGCAATTGCCAGAGACAATAAGGACTCTATTCAAGGGGAAATTCCATGCCAGTTTCTTTTTTCTTGTGACGAAAACGGAAGAGGTAATAATAGAAAATTCTGTAAAATTCTATACTGAGACTTAGTAAAATGGATGGCTTGAAAAATCGTAATTTGCAGACAAATCAGATGAAATAAAGAAAGTCTAAGGTATTCTGAATTAAAATTGTTTGTTTCATTAACTTTACAATGGTAAAGAAAAATACCTACCTTATGCAAGGGCTGCTGCGGGCGGATCATGCGAACCTCGGTTTGATTCCCGACCTACTTAACTGCTAAGAATTGGGTTTTTCGTCTGAGACTTAGTAGCAACCTGGAGATTATATTTGTGCTCGGTCGATGTACCTAAATAAACAATAGGAACACAAAAAAATAAAAATATCTTATCTTACCTGAAACCCTTTGGGGAGAATGTCAGTAATTTTTATGGGGAAAAAAAACTAGTTTGTAAGATTTGGCATCCTATGCTGCGTTTATTTCAATTACTTAAGCCAAGATAAAAAATGTCAAAAGAAATAATAGTCCCCACACACAAATACAAAGTTATTTACTACCACTGTCACGTATAAGGTCGGCCGCTCGCTCCGCCATTGCGATGATCACCGAGTTAGGGTACAAAGACACGGGGGACGGTAGAACGCTGGCGTCCACGACACGTAGACCCGATACCGATTTTACTCTGAAAATTATCAAAAAAAAAGCTGTCTTTATGGATATTGGGAATTTCCAACTACGTCTGATCAGACGTCGTCCTCGTTGCATACCGTCTACTGGTCTACTATGACGTGCTAATGCCATCCAATTCCGATGATGTCAATGAGATAGCGCCATTCCGTCTCTCTCTCTCTTAGAGCGGAATCATGATCGTTTTAAGACTTCATAGTAGGGCCGTTGCAACTTGTTTTAATGTTTTTTTAAGGGATTTTTTTCTTAGTCTCATAAAAACTCGTACTGAACTTCTTGGGTAACATCAATCTGCCATCTGTTAAATATCGTAACTCCAGAATGAAAAAAAGAGCAAGACAGTAACTCCTAACTCCCCGCCATCACAGTTGCCTACCGCTTGTTGTCCTGTAACCGCCTCTTATGCTGCGCTCCTGGTACTTGAAGACTTGCCTTTAGAACCTGATAATAATTACAGCTGTAGGCAAAAGGTGCTTACCGTAACTCTTGATCCGTGACCTTCCCTCCAGCACAGGTGCCTCCCGCATGATGTCCTGTTACCGCCACCTCTCTGATGATACACTCCAAGTACTCGTCCGGAGGACTTGGAGGTGGCTTCGGCTTTGGAGCCTTGGGCTCTTTGGATTTGGACTGCTTCTTGCCACTGGAACAAAATAAATGGTTGAGCGTCTATACTTCCACATTGATATATCAGGTTTTGATGTTACGACTTTGGATTGGACTTTTGGATTATTTGACATGACTTAAGTACTTACTTAGTTATTTTTTTATTTAATATGGGTTTGCTCTTGACTCTAGTCTAGGTCATAGATGACAGAGACAAAGTCGACGATGGAGCGAGCTTACCCAGAAGAAGCCTGTTCACTCTAATTTTGAAGAGATTAGGGTTGTATGCGTTCGGAAACACAGACGCAGGCAGAGAGTTCCACTCCTTTGCTGTGCGCATGATACAAGACGTTTGGGAAGGTTTAGTGCGAATTGGCGGACTGTATGTGACACTACTGTTTAAATTCAATTTCTTCAAACTGAACAGACAGATGTTTTGCTGGAGTTTGTTGCACCACTTCTTCTTCCAGCTAAAACACTAGGAAGTGGTGACGGGCGGCCGTTGTAGGAGGCTGTCTTAATGCATTTTTTTCAGCCTTGTTTGAATAATTGACTTTTGACTACGATACAAGTGAAAGTAGCTTTGTTTTACATTGTGTGTTTAAACTATTTCTCGGTGCTTACAATTTCCTCCTCCGTATAACGGGTCCCCTCTGTTCCTCCCTGCTGTACCTCCACAGAGAGAGGCATCGTTCCGGTCGCGGCCAGTGGATCCGCGCGCCGATGTTTATGAACGGCTTCGATGATATCAGCTGTTCGGCCCTTCGGATTGCTGTTAAATAATGTCGTAATGCTGTTATTTTGCATATTTTATTATCTTTATAAAAAATAACTTAGGTAGTTATGCTGTAAAATGTTCATGAATAGGAAGTAGGTACCTACATAATAAGATCATGTTAATGATCTAATAAAATAATAGGCATTCCTGCATGATATGCAATATGGCCTGTATCATTAATGACAGAACTGCAAGGATGAAATAATTATAATTGATACCATATTGAAATAGTAATAAGATGACTCGGTCAGAAAAGTGACGTTCCGATGTCCGAACTCGGATCAGAAACATTGCGCATTGAGTAGGTACTTACCTAATTAAAGAACATATGTAAGTAAACTCAAACTATTTATTTCAATTAAACCATTACAGGCACTTTTGAACGGTCAAGGTCGGTCTGTCCACAGAGATGAAGCTATTTGCACGTTCCAAAGCGTAGATCTCTATGAAGAAGAACGCGCAAGAAACTTCACGGACACTCTTTTAAATCAATGTTTTTACAATGATATGGTTACATCATTCGTGTCAAAATGAAACAAACATACATATATGTAGAAAGACGATCAAGCGCCGCCATAAAAAAACAAAGCAACAATTCAAAGAATAAAATAATTGAAATAAACCGTGGCAGCTGAGAGATGACCAGTCCTAGCTGACGGCACTCGCTCAGCAATATGACGCCTGCACTAGCGCCATTCAGCTCAACCACTTTGAAAGATGCCAAATGATCCTGCACCATGAGCCAGACTTTGAAGTGAGCATGACACTCCCAGACTCCCAGATCCCACATTTAAGTCAAATATATATATACACTTACCTTTAATCATACATAGCACATCAGAATATTGCTCTAAATAATTGGGATCCACGACCGGCGGCATAGATGTGGTGGAGTCAGCCAGCGAGACGGAGCCCCTACTCCTGGGCTGCACGCAGGTGCACAGGAACATGAAGCCCTCCTTGTTCGTGTTGTTGTAGAAGGGAAAAGTGTCGCGGAACACCTGGAGAAAGAAGATTATGAGCCTGCAACCGCATTATTGGACATCAACATTAGGCTTAAGCAGTCTTGTCCTAAACTTAGGAGCTAGATGAAATGAAAGTTCCTGAGGATAAAACTGAATGGCGTGCGATTGGAGAGGCCTAATTCTAGCATCACTGTCTTAGAGTCCCATGTTATTTGGAGCTACTTTCTTTTTTTTATTCTTCGTGTTACCAAAACTATTATTCACTTCTTTTCCTCACACAGCTGCAGCCATTTTTTCTTTGATCTCCTTCTATATCCATAAATACTCAATACTCAATTCTTTATTGCATTCCACAATGTAGGCTTAGGTGGTAAACATTTGCCAAAATAAACAATCATGGACCCTGTCGAGCACAGCAAAAGAAAGATATGTGGAGATGAGGACTTATTATTAAGTATCTTATAATATAACTTACTAGTTGCCGCCCGCGGCTCCGCCCGCGTGTTTGTCGAAAATTATCCCAAGGGAACATATTCCCGGTTTAAAAATCCTATGTGTTATTCCAGACTATAATCTAACACTGTGCCAAATTTTATCAAAATCCATTCAGTAGTTTTTACGTGAAAGAGTAACAAACATCCATCCATCCATCCTCACAAACTTTCGCATTTATAATATTAGTAGGATTCTAAAAACTTTTGTTACTTTAAGTTTTGTAAGGATTTATCATTTCATCAGGTTCCTCCCCCCCTTAATCCTGCCCTTATCCCATGTTACTTGGGGTCGGCACAACACGTTTTTTTTCCATTCTGTCCTGTCAGCCGTCACGCTATCACTTACTCCCTATTCTTTCATATCACTCCTAACACAATCCATCCATCTCCTTCTATACCCAACAACAATAATTTATTTAATAATCACTTTTTTATCATGTGCGCTTCAGCAGTACGTAGCAATAGACTGCCAGCTATGGGCTGAGTTAATGAGGCTGATATGCAAGGCTGATGCCAATAATCATGTGCAATCTATTAATATAAAATTATTCCGTTACTGACTGAGTGACTGACAGACAACGCACACCAGAAACTACTGGTCGTAGAAAGCTGAAATTAGGAAGTGTAGGGGAGCATTAAGAGAGGATTTCCCGAAATTCCTACGGGAAAAGCTAGTAGGTTTATAAAGTAACTGGTGTCAACTCACCTGAGGTTTGTAGTTAGATAGATCTCTCAACAGCCTCTCGCTGGCTGTCCCCATAGAGAACAGCATGACTGCTGACGTGTTCTGATATTCCACACCCGATAGAGGCGGAAATGATAACAGACCTGCAAAATAAAAAAAATCTGGTTCTAAGAGTTCTTCTTGTCGATGGTGTTACACTTTTTAAATAGGTAGGTACTGACACAAAAACTCAATGGCGCTTTAGTAGCTGCGCTGAGGCCGCTTAGAAAAAAAATGGCGTTGATGTGGCGTACTAAGTACAGGTAATTCGAAAATTCAGTATGAAGTAAAGCCACAAATTCCTGTATCAAGTACCACTATGACGACAACTTCCTCGCCATGGAAAAATACGTTGGAAGTTAAGAGGTTGATGAATAACTGATGCTGTTGAATAACTCTTACCAGTATTCCTCCAGAAATACTCCGCAACGGTGGTGAACGTGAAGACCTTGGACAGCGTGATGCTGAGCGGTCTCTGGATGCTGACGTAGATCGGCATGTTCATGTGGTCGTGGAAGTTGCGGCCTACTTCGGCGTTTGGCGAAACTTGCTTTATTTTTAACCTGGAATATTGTTCATAGTAAATAGGTAACAATTGTCTTCGGATAGAAATAGGTAAACGACAGCGTTGTATTTGTGGATTACAAATAAATTAAAATCTGCCACGCAACTTCAAAATTAACTCTCAACTAGGGCATGAATCTCGGAATATCGCAATATCAGAATCTCGGAACGAAAATTCCGATGTTACAATTCCGATAATGTGTGATCCAATATCGTTATATCGGAATCAGAAAAAAAAACAAATCATCTGCCTAGCCTTTTCCCAACTTTATTGGGGTCGGCGTCCAGTCAAACCCGAATTAGCTAAATAACAGTATTTTCAGAAAAAAATAAACCTTCTGTTCCGATATTACATGCCTCTCAACTAGCACATTCTAGTTACGATGATTACTTTTGTTATTTTAAATGGTTATTTTTGTGAGCCAAAGAAGGGTTTCTTAAAAATAATGATATGGAGGGTGGGCACTTATGACTAGTTTAGTTAGTTAATACCAACTAAATAATTAGATAGAGCTTGTGATAAGTGCTAGGCTTGTAGATCTGGCTTACGCATTTTATACAACCGACGCTACCTTTGCAGCACCTCCGGTGGTCCGATCCCTGATAACATCAACAGCTGAGGAGTTTTGACAGCCCCGGCTGACACTATGATCTCTTTATTTACAAAGATATTGTCCAGCTCGCGGTGATTCTGCAAGATGTACAGCGACGATGCTGTGCGGTTCTCGAAACGAATCTGGAAAAATAACTTTTTTAAGGAAAGGAAGGGTTTTTTTTGTGAGTGGCGTCTCGCAGTTCAACCTATAAGGTTGTCGAATGCTTAAGCGAGCTTGCCTGTGGTGGCCTCAATATAATATTAAAGCCTCCAGCCTGGGTTCATAAAAAACTTACAAACTAAGCGACTACACGCTAAGGGCACCCCCTGTGGGGTACGGGGCTCGGCTTAGGGCGTCGCTGGGGGGAGGACAGCTAGGGACGGGCTGGATCGAACTATAATTATTATTAAGGGGCAAATTTGAGACTACAGGCTCAGCGGCGCGGGCCGGCTCGAGCAAGGGTCGGGGCGGATTTTGATGGGGACGTCGCGGCTGGCCTCGGCGGCGAGGGCGGAAGGAAGGCGGTCGTGGTTTGCGAAGAGTGCTGGTTTCTTTGCAACTCTCTTGGAGGAGAGTGGTAGAGGCGTCGGGCGTGACGAGGGTATGCCTCGGTCGGCGTACCTTGGAGAGGAAAGGAAGGCTTGAAGAAATCTAAGTATAGATTGGTCACGGGCAGAACGTCGGATATGGTTGGTTTCATTTTCGGGTAGTACATCGGCTTGTAGTATCGGCCCATTTCTGATACTTGGCCTAGTGCCAAATTTAAGCAAGACAATGTTTTCCTGTCCCACAAATAAGGAATCGTAGATTGCTTTAAATAGAAGACAAGTGCGAGCCGCCTTCGTAAACTTTTAGCCCAAAAAAGGAGTTGTTTTTTTATTATTATTTAATATGGGTTTGCTCTTGACTCTAGTCTAGGCCATAGATGACAGAGACAAAGTCGACGATGGAGCGAGCTTACCCAGAAGAAGCCTGTTCACTCTAATTTTGAAGAGATTAAGGTTGTATATCTCTTATTTAATTAATTATTTAGATAGGTTCCTTGACTTAACTATTCGTCACTCTTGCCAAGGGGTAATGGATTACCTGGTTAGGTACACTTCATTTAAAATACTGGTACTACGCTGCATCTGGTTAGACACCCAGATTGATTTTGGCATAACTATTGGTCATACTTACAGAAACTGCCTGTGTCCTAAGCAACACATGAAGATTCTTCCTCCTCAAGGCAGGCTTCAAGTATGCGTCTAAAGTTGAATGACGGGCGCCATCTTTGATTGTCGCTGTGGGTCTCCTAAAGATCGTTTGTTTCTTCATCGAGGATAAGGATGCTTCTCTGAATGTGTTCATTAGTTCGTTTTCGTCGTCTATAAGTCTTAGTTTCATTGGGACCTGAGGATAGAGGGTAGTCATAAAAAAAATCTCGTGTCTGGCAAAACAGAATGCTATAGGTACTGTAGGTACCTATATAAAAAAGTAGAGAATTAAGGCTATTTCCGACAATGGTAAAAAAGACAGAAGAGTCACAGTATAAGTTTTTTTTTTTTTTATGGATGGGAAATCATCAAATGACTTCTTCCGGTGGAGCGGAAGGGCGTGTCAGACTCTTACTGACTAAAACCCATCCGTGTTCCTTCTAAAGCCCTTTGCGTTCCAGGGCCGCGGTGACTCTTTCGGACCTCGTCTTCTGTGCTGACATCTCTTTGAGGCGCGCGTGAAACATAACGCGCCATCGACCCGGGCCTGGTGGTGATCGGACAGCGAGCCACCCAACGCTCGCTGTCCGCCAGTATAAGTATGGGAAGCAGGTCCTCCGAATCATTTCAGCGATCAGGGATATCTATTGCTCTTACAACGAAGTTCACTTTGAGCATTTTTTGTTGGCGGTGAGCTCATGTTTTACGGCCGGTTTGAATAATGTATACCTTTAACCAATTGTCAAATTAGCTACCAACAGTAGCTGAAACGTCATGTTTAAAAGGTAAGCATGACTACTATTGGTAGCAAATCGGACAGTTGTACATAGGTAGATACGTTATTGAGACCGGCCGTTAGTCACTGATCGGATGGTTAGTCAAAGACTAACTACAGGCTTCAATCAATATAAGTAGTAGTCTAGCTATAGAAAACGAAAACAACCAATTTTAAGCTACCTTTAAAAATACAAATCTTTGCTCACCTTAGCTCCAGGACAGTCCCCGTCCACCGCACAATGTCCTGAATCAAACTCACTCCTCACAGTTCCAAAAGCCTTTATGAGATACGGTCTCAAGTCTTCAGCAGTCCATCCGTCGAAGCCGAGTTGAGCCCATCTCTCATAGTCTTTGGGAAGACCAAAGCCATGGAGCAGGAAGTTTATTTGACCTGACCCACCGAGTCCTTTGCCTCGCGGTATGAACTGGGACTGAAAGGACACATTCAGTAACTATAGCTAAGATACAAATTCCTAGTAGAAACCTATCTACTGGGTACTGGGTTTCTGGGTAGAAACAGTAGCTGGTGTGTGTAGTCTTTAAAGTTTTTTAGCTTGGAAGCCTTGAGAAATGGCAGCTGACTACGGAATAGATCGTTTCTAGGGTTCAGTACCCGAACGGAACACTATTACTAAGCCTCCGCTGTCCGTCCGTCCATCCGTCCGTCTGTGTGTCAGCGGCTGTATCTCAAGAACCGTAATAGGTAGACAGTTGAAATTCACAGAGTGTGTATTTCTATTGTAGCTATAACAACAAATAATAATAATCCATCCCATACCATAAACGTGTTTTTTTCGGTTTATGGTACGGAACCTTTCGTGTGAGATTCCGACTCGAACTTGGCCGGTTTTTTTGTTATTTTGTCACATACAGACAGTCCTCTAAGGTTTGTATGAATTTTGGGCGGACTAGATCAAATTTATTTAAAGTCACCTATTTTCATCGACAATCATAGTACCTAGGTATATTAATTTAGTGAAAGACAGATCCTACTTTCTATTTCCTACCCTACTAATATTAGGTAGGTGTAAATGTGAAAGTCTGTTTTTAGGATGGTTGGCTGTTAGTTGCTCTTTCACAAAACAACTACTGAACGAATTTAGATAAAATTTACAGCACACTAGCTTACTTGCGTTTGCCTGCGGCGTTTACTCCTCACGGCGTTTCATACAAACTATCAACTTTTGTCCTTATTCTGGGAAATGAATTAACTGATTTTAATTTAACTTGGTACGCATACGCTAGATATCCAGGTTTAAATAGTTAGTTAAGAACATTTTTGAAATAGAGTTTAGAGGGAGAAAGAGAGCGATTTTAAGTAAAAAAACTGAACTCTTTTTGTATGAAACACAGTGAGGAGTAAACGCTCTTAAACCGCGTTAAAGTAGCCTATAACCGTCCCCAGGAGCCCAACTGCCTCTGTACCAAAACTCATCAAAATCGTTGCAAACACAAAATAACTTCTTTTGCATTTATAATATTAAGTTAGAGTACAGACGCCAGCACATCAAGCTAAAACAATGTCTAATTTCTTTAATAGATTTTCAACTTTATTGCTAAAAATTAGGTTCAAGGTTGATTGGGAAAATTTGACAGTTTCGGGTAGCTTGATGTGCATCAGAATAAAGTATAGGTAGGCTTTAATTTATAAAACGGAAAGTGCGAATTACACGCGGGCGGAGCCGCCAGCGCTAGCTAGTAGATAACTAAATAAAGCGTTGATTACCTGTCCCCACAGTCCAAAAGACGAATACTTCTGCGGCGTAGTTCTCACCGCCCAGTCATCAGGTCCTTGCTGGGCTGCTGTAGGAGTCAGCGGTATCTTGGTGAAGTAGCCCATGTGGTCTCCGGCTTCTACCAGCAGGACCCTGATATTTTCGTCTTCGGTAAGACGTGATGCGAGCACGCATCCTGCTGTGCCAGCACCAACTAGAGGAAAAGTGTCACATGACGAGAATTTCACCGAAATATAGATACGAGGGAATACTCTCAGGTTGGGATGTTTGGATCGCAAAGTCCATTCACTACACGCGAAAAGAAGACGTGACTTCTACTTTGAATATGGTGGTAGATATGGCGAATTGGCGGCGATGTAAGTAGGTACCTATAGATAGGTAGACATATATAACCTATCGTCTTCTTACACCGCAGCCCATTTTTACACCGAACTACATATTGTTTAAGCTCCATTTGCATGTATTTCTTTTGTGCATGTATTTGTCTGTTGTGTATTTGTTTGTTTGTGTGAAAGAGTAAGTACCTATTTCTATTATATTCTAGTAGCTTTTGCCCGCGATATAATTACACAACAGACACATTATTTTTCGCTGTACCTAACTATCCGCACATATTATGTGTGCACAGCGAAAAACATTTCCTCATGTCTTCGAGAGTCGTCTTCTAGAGAAATCTGGTCTGTGTCACTGCATTTCTTGTAGGCGCTTTAAAAATACAAAAATCCACTTACCAATAATATAATCATACCGCTTCTGAGGCTTAACAATAATACTCGTATACACATTCACATATCTTTGATATACCACATATGATACACATGCCATGAGAAGCCCGAATAAGTACGAAAATAATGCCATTCTTAACGCCTACTAAAACTTTTATAGCAATCAATTAACACGAAGACGTTGTGAACTATGATGATGTTTGCAGGCTTGAATAGCTGCTGATGCGCTAATGGCAAACACTTGAAAGAGTACACCAGGAAGGAATAGATCGCAAAGCGGAAAGTCTGATAACCCCGTAGTTTGATTTCTATAATGTTATTTAATTCTTACGTTACCATAATTGAATTAGGTAGGAGTGTTCAACATTCCGTTCAGCTCAATCTAACACTATAATTTTATTAAGGATTCAACAATGTGTATCGTTTGATAAAAGCAATTCTGTACCCTTATGCGTAGGTAACACGCTATATTACAGTTTAAATATCAACCAAATTAAATTCCCAATCCATTGCTTCATATTTATGTTTAAAACTCGTCTGCTTGAAATTGCTTCGGCTACTTACTTTTGAATTGACGAAATTAAAGATATTGTGATTAATCGCATGAATTTGTGTATTACCTACTCAATTATCCCGACTTTATTTTGCATTAAAGTACTTGACCATTATTGACTTGACATAAATAAAAGAAAATCTCCCAAACTGAGGCAGTGCTGATCTTTCCACACCATAACATGCTAGGAACAATAACTTCTCTCTTGAAAAGGACGCGAATCTTGTAAGAAATAGGTACCAACTTCGATTTCCATACAAAATGTTGGTCCCACCTGCCTGCTAAGAGGATTAGTCTGCGATACGACAATGTGGCGAGAAATCAATACTTATTTTATATTACGACATGCAATATGCCATGTTTATAGCTATTAGGTTGCGATGGCCGATGTGTATGGTATCTTCTTTGGTATTTATAGACACGATATATGTACCTAAGTGGTGCACTAGTTAGGTCTAGGAACAAGTCGGATTGATTGTTTAATTTTATAGTAGGTACTTACATATCGCACAAGTTTGTTTTATTAAACACTACTCAATGACTGTTAATATTATTTTAAAGTCAAAGATCCCAGTAGGAATTGACCTTCACCCATCCATTTAATGGATGAAAAGTATTTTATATCAAATTTAATATATTAAAAAAAGTGAGTGGGTTGCCTAAAAAATTTGTCTGGCTGACTTTTCAAACATCAGCCTGTATACTTACTATATAGTAAATTAAAGTCTCTTTCTTATCAAAAACTCAGGGACAGTATAGGTTATTATAAAAATAAAAGATTTAATTCACTATAAATTATGTTTAATTATACTGTAATAACCTGTTAACATAAACAACATGATTTTTACAGAATAACTTTGTTACAATTGCGTAAGAAACTTGCTTCTTGTCCTTGAGTCCTAAGATGTGTGCTGGGACTCTAGATAATTCACTTTGTTGATTGGTGCAGGAGACATCACATCAAAGCTCAGATAATATAGAAACTTTATCTGGTTAATGCTGAATTACTCATTATACTATTGAAGGTTTAATCAATTTAGAAAGCTCCAATGAAAACTCCAAATCACAGTTTAAAAAATAAATCAACTCTTAAAATTAATCCACAGTTTATAAGTCAATGTCTCCTCCGTCCTCAATCATCTCGCCAGTAGCGGGCACCATGACGGGTGCCTCAATGACCTTCTTGCGGCCCTTAGCATCAACAACCTCAATGGTTTCGGGCTCAATATCCATCTCTGTTTCTTCTTCCAACTGTCTTTGTTTGAGACCCGCTGCTGGTGATCTGAAATAAAGGAGATATTTTAAAATATGGATAAAATACAACCAACTTTAATTTCTGTGTTTGTGTTGCAACTTTCATGAGAGATAATAAATTCATGTTTTTAACTATCATCACAATCTAAACATACAACTTGGGGTTGGTGCATCTTCAATTTTCTGCAGTCAACCTATTGCACTTTTTATGACATGATAACGTCTAATAAATCGATGAACGCTGGCTGCATGCACGAAAAAGGATGACTCATTGTAACGTTAAGATCATTTCATCAATGTTTTGTTATGACATAGTCACGTTAAACTATCGTCCGTAAACGGACTTTACAGACAACCAATTTTTTCCATCTAGTCTAGCCACTGCACTATATTAACAATCCAAAATAAATAACTCAATAAAACAGCTCATACACTTAGTTGTTGTCATTGGCAGATAGGCAACTAAATATTACACAACAATAATAAATATTTGGAAAACATCCAAACACTGATGGCAATAAACAGATACATAGGACAGGGTTTTTAAATGAAAGCATTAGGCTTAAGATGTTAAATGTCAAAATCTTTTGAACTTGTGATAAAGTTATTGTAGTTCCCCATCAAGAGCAATGCAACAACCTAAAGTGAAAATTCAACACACAAACATTAACCATTTCTATTTGTTTCTTTGAGCTTGAATATACAGGTTTATGCACTTAGATTCTTTTCAAACAGTAGAATTAGACTCAAAACTTACTTGATCAATGAGATATCCCGCTGTACTTCTCTGACGTCTCTCTGCCACTCTACTTCCCTGCCCTTCCTCAATCTCTGCATAATATGATTATTACTTCTTCTCTGCCGGATCTCTTCGACCTTCTTCATGGCTTCAATGGTCTTCGTCCATAATTCCCTGCTGTATTTGACTGGAGCATTGCGACGCTTTTCAAACTCAAACGACGGGTCAATAGCCAAATCTTTGCCAGCGGTCTTTCGGTACGCTTTGGTCCATTTGGTTTTACGTGGGTTCTTCTTCTTTTTGAACGCCGCATGGCATTTTGATCGGCAAAACCTGAAAATCTAATGACGAATAGGTTAGTGGTGCAATATTGTGGAACATTTTTATTAATGTTTGTTTGAGAGTAAATATGTTAAATAGTTACCTTGCAGTCATTTCTGACGAATTGGATCCCGTGTCCAGGATATATCCTGGACGAGCAGAAATAACAAGTTTCTATACGCATTTTTTACACGTGCTGTTTTGTTTGGTAGCACGTCAAGAAGGAACAATATGGCTGGCTGACGTGACTGACGTTAAGCTTTTGGTGTTGTCAGTATTTCATTAGGTTAGTTATATTTTAACTAGCTTTTATCCAATGTTCGCGCATTGAACAACGCAGGAAAGAAAATAACCACAAAATCAAATTATATAGCAGTATATGATTAAAGTACACAATTTTTTTTTTATAGTGACATCTAAAACTGTAATAAAGAACTAACTCACTATGCTTCTACTATTCCACAATAGATGTCGCCACAACTTCAAATATTTTGACTGCCACTACTCACCGCTAGATGTCACTATGATGAACATTTAATTTAATTCATCGAGAGTGTTTTAACTCAAGTTAAAATTACTTAAAGTGATTGCTATTCAATCATCCTGCCCATTTATAGTCTTCCTAAAATAAACCGTCGTGTTTATAAGCAGGGATAGAAGGTAAGCTTCTAAATTACCTAATCGTTGTATGCAGACAGATGATTATGAATGCATTTCCTCGACCAAGCGAGCACAAATAGAATTACTACGTTATTTATGACTTTTAAATATTCAGTATCATATTTTACAGACTTGTACATCGAGATTGGCTTATTTCAGCTGTTAGGTAGTGTCAAAAACGTTTAAAAAAAAGCGTAGGTAGGTATAGGTTTAGTAGGTCGCATTATTATGTTTTCTGTTAGGTACAACTTACCCCCGGTTTCTGGAAAAAAATATTCATTGTGGGAAGTCATTCAGCCAGCATCAGTTTGCGAATAATTTGTGACGGATCGATATTTCTTTTTAGAAACCGGGGATTAGCGCTATTAGGGGATATTAGTTGTTGGGGATCTATTTAATCAGCGAATAAAGGCAAGAGAGAGGTAAACGAGACAGAAAAATTAGAGCAGAGGAACCTGGCACGGAAAGCGCTTCTGTAAAAAGCGAAGCGAGCTCGAATATTGGAGCATCCTGATTGGAATAGGTTAAGTCTACATTGTAAAGCAAGCAAAGAGAGGGCGTTTACATGCATTTTGACTTTTAGGTAGGTAAAAGGTACCTAAATGTTTCATCTGCTGGCTCAAACTTGAAATTTATTACGAGGCTACATCAGCATCAGCATCAGTGGCTAGTGGTAAGCATTACTGCAATATAAACCGTTGATTTGACTGTTACCAAACTGCCGTATTCAAAGTCACATCGATCAACAAGTCAAAGTCAAAGTCAAAGTCAAAATGTTTATTTCAGTTAGGCCATTAGACGGCACTTTTGAACGTCATCGTTTACAGTTCAGTAAAATAATAATGTTACATTAATAAAGTGACTCTACTGTCCATTCGGAAAGGTAGATTCTTATGGAGAAGAACGGACAAGAAACTCCATAGTTACTCTTTTCAAATATATATAATAGACAGATTATAATATCTACCTTCTGACTCACCCACAAAACAAACAATACCCCGACTGTATCATGTATGACCTGCCATACAACATACAATTCAGACTTTATTAAAACAGATTGAGATGGTAATTTTGGCCGCCGGTGGTCCATTCATGCGGGCCACGTCTGCTAATGAGATGAGCGTCGTGCAAAGATTCACCATCGGCTCATTACCTCCCGTGGACATCATTACCGAATCGTCATTCACATTACAAACACGTTCAGAATTTTGATCGCGCGAATTAGACGAATCACGAAATAGTTTTGGTAAATTCTAACGCATCATTATGTTTTATGGGTATTTAATTTACTTTTTATTACTTACGTGAGCTGTTTCTGATGTGTTTTGAGTCATTGTAGAAGGATATTCTGGGTGGTAAGTCGAGTGTGGCGAATTCTGTGCACCTACCTATCACGTGAATAATTACGTATTTTAGAGGTATTATAAGAGGTAATTTAACACGTGAGGAGATCCTTAAGTCTTGTGGGTATACATATAAGTCTACCTATTCAATAAAAACTATAAAAAAGTCCAGAAATATATCAGAGCACGGGGTCAACTGGGAACAGTGTAGCCGAAAACAAAATTGGCACGGAGATGTGTCAATAAAAACAGAGAGGTACCTATCTGCCGAATATTTTCAGTAAAAAATTGAGGTAGTTCAGCACAATAACATGCAACAATAAACTTTTGAAGACAGTAAAAAGAAAATATTTAAGCAATTGCTTAACGCTCTGTAAAAGGATTCTCATTCGACACTCTCACTTCCCTCAGGCAAAACGCGAGCAGTTGGATATTTTAAAAGCTCGGAATGCATGGCGGGCATCGGCCATTCATCCAATTCCCACAAGTGCAGCTAAAAGTTACAGGTTCATTACAATTCGGTGCGCATCGCATGCAAACAAACTGGACGTGTGATTTTTTTCACCAACACTGTTCGTGTCTGTCGCGAGGTAGGAACGCCATGATTTAGGACAGGACTGAATATTTCCTACAAAAAAAAATGTTTTGATTAGTTTAGGTTGGCTATGGTGAACGTGTTACTAACTCCCCAAATATCATGGGACAAGAGCATAGGGTGAATGTCACTTATTCTGGATAAGTGACATTCTATCAACAATAATAACTATAATAGTATTGGATTGATACGCGCTTCCTAAACGAAAAGAAAGAAAGGAAAAGCATTAATTTGAGCCAAGCATGGCGCGTATCGTAACAAACAGACAGCCAGACCGACATACG
Organism: Mamestra configurata; assembly: GCA_002192655.3. Lineage (NCBI taxonomy): Eukaryota > Metazoa > Arthropoda > Insecta > Lepidoptera > Noctuidae > Mamestra > Mamestra configurata. Next base: position 536,216 of record NDFZ01005363.1, on the reverse strand, counting down.
AGTGATCCTATAAGGGTTCCATTTTCATTTCCCTGCTGGTACTCATGTGGGAGATAGAGCCGCAACGCCAGTTGCAGAATTTGTTCGAAAGAGTCACCGCGGCCCTGGAACGCAAAGGGCTTTAGAAGGAACACGGATGGGTTTTAGTCAGTAAGAGTCTGATACACCCTTCCGCTCCACCCAAAGCGGAGGAAGTTATTTGATGATTTTCCATCCTTAAAAAAAAAGCGCTGGTTTCCAGCGACAGTCGGTGTTAACTGGATACCGTCGATCGGAGCAGAATATGTATATACTAACGTTATCACTGATAGAATGTCTACGTAGACATTCTTTACCATCATCATCACCAAATTCATCAAGTTGACGATGACGCTGACTTTACCATTGTAGCATCCGGAGTCAGGCAGGCATTTGCACAAAAATTGCTTATTCAAATACAGTTTTCGCTACATTGCCTCTGTGATAAACAAACCCGGTAGAAAATTTACTTCTGCACAGGATTGCATTTAGAAATACGTTCGTCAGGGTCCAGAGTCAATAGCAACTACCAAGCTTTTCACATAAAAGTACATTTCCGGGGTTTGAATAAAATAAATAAGTACAAGGTATTTGTGGGCAGTTCATGGCAGCTCCTTACTAGTAACCTACACCTCACGCCCCTCATCTTTGAACTTCTCACGTTTACTACTGAACGTGTCAAAGTGTCGTCAACGCTTTTATCGTCACCTAAAGAGTAATCTTTATCATCTAAACTGAAATCCTGTTCTAACTGTAATGGCTTAAACGGCGCCACTGGTCTGTCTAACTTTAAACGGATCCTGCTTCTAGGCAGGGAATAGTAAACATAATTAAGATGACCATGGCGTCATATGTCACTGTCAGTATCCGAGTTTTATGACAATACGTGTCGACAAGTAAAAAGTGAGCTATATTGATGCAATTTCCACTTAATACAATTATCACAATAATATTAAAAAGGCGAAAGTTGGTGATTGTGAAGAAGTAACAAACATACAAACACACACACGTGTGTTTGTATGTTTGTAACTTCTTCACTCGCAAACGGCTGGACCAATTTTGATAATATTTGGTATGCAGGAAGTTGACACCCTGGATTAACACATAGGCTACTTTTAAACCGCGGGTAACACCGCAGCGGGCGCACCTAGTTATTAATAAAATAATCAACTAACCCCTATGGCCTATATTCCAAGTAATTTCCTATCCTCCAATCGTCACATTCGCTATGACAACAGAAAAAGACCCTTGATTAATGTCAATAAATCACAAGCTATAGGTTCTCTGTAAATTTGATTGAGTCGAGTGGAGAACATTAGTTAGAGTATGGGTAGAATACCTTAATCAATTTTCCCGAAATTCCTTAATTCGAATTTTACTTAATGGGATTTCGGTATTTATTCAGACATTCTTACCCAACAAGTAGCATATTCTGGGTGTATCGTCCTCACATTTCTTATATTAAATTAATTATTGTATACCAAATATTGTAAAACCATTATTTTAAAAGAAGTAACTATGGAGTTTCTTGTCCATTCTTCACCTTTCCGAATGAACAGTAGAGTCACTTTATTAATTTTATATATTATTATTTTAACTGTTAATGCGATAATTGAAATAAACGCTTTGACTTTGACTTTGACTTTGACCAACTAACACAAGTCCGCAAAACGCCAAACTTGTGGTGTTATCAAGTGCATGCAAAAAACTGCACGCCTGTGTTCTCAGTGATAAATGAGGTGACATGGAGAAACCGTCACGAGCCGCATCGTGATTATGTGCCTCTGGGTTAAGGAGAACGATGGTGCTGGTAATTTTTGCTTTTTAGGCACTTTTTTTCTTATGACCAGAGATCGGAATAAGTAGACTATATTTACCTAATGGAAGTAAGTAATATAGAGTTGATAATACCTCCTGTAAAATCCCGGAATCATAAATGGAATCATGACAATTAAAACCCGGGATTATAAAAACATAAACTGGATTTTGAGTATAGTTACAAATGATTGATTTGAAAAATCAAAAGAAGAGAGAGTTGTGTGAAAACAAAACTATTTAATTTAACAGTTTTACGGTACGGAACTCTAAAAACATAATAAGATTCTTCAATTTAATAATTTGTTCAAATGAATTAAATAAATCCCGGGATACAATCGTCATGTTTATGGATCCGGGATTAGGTAAATATAGTCTATCTATTCCGATCTCTGCTAATGAACAATGATAATTATAAACTATAGATGCGTTACACGCACTGAGAAATGGCAACATAAAAATATAGTAGATAGTTACCGCGACCGTATACTATACTCCACCCACGTATGCGTACCTAACTATTTTGCTACCGATTAGTACCGAAAGCGCATGCGCAGTTTTTAAGAGCTGTGATGCTGGTGCATGATTATGTCATTGGTTATGAACATTGAGCTGTTGCAGTATTAAAAGAAGATTGTTCGTTTTATTTTTCGATTTATTTTATTTTTTATTTTACACTTTATGTACACACAGAAAGTATCAGATATACCATTATAATTGTTAGTACAAAGGTACTGCTTATTTCTAAAGAAATTTCTTCCAGCAGACCTGCGGAAGGAGAAATGAAAAATAAGTAAATGTAGACAATAGTGTGTCAGAAAGAACAAGAAAGGTGTATTCAATACACCTTAAACTAAAGTATCAAATAAACCTAAATAAATATTGTTTTTATTAATTTATGATTACATATATAAAACATTCCTAATAATATAATAGATATTTAAAAACATAATATATGAATTTTAGTAGAAAATCTTTGACTGATATTAGTTACGTTTTGGTCTACTAGCACCACAATTTGCTCAATGCATTTAGTGCTGAAATAATTTTAATCATCGTTCGATTTATGTCAATCGTTTGATGATGACAGGAAAACATGACGTTTTAAATTCGTTAAATGTAGTTGGTATTTTTTTGCCTCTTTTATTTTTTTTATTTTAAAGCCATTTTTCATAACACTTTGACAACGTAGACACCATCAGCAATCAAATGCCAGAAAGAAAAATAGAATAGAATAGAATTTTGGTGTACCTACCTAACTGGATTTGGAAGTCACTAAGTATCTACTGAATTCTTAAAAATCAGCCCACCTTTTCTTCACGAAATCCGATGGCAAGAAACCTTAATCTTCTTCAACCCATTTGCAGCTTTGTCTAAACTTAGAGTTCATATTTGAAGCAAACAACGTCCTTTTCTGCCTCTACCCATTAACCAGCACACTGTAGTGCATACTTTTTGTCAATTAAAGAATAAATCGCAAATTCAAACAACAGTATTCAACTATCAAAGAAACCATTTGAACATAGACGTATAAATCATAAATGTAACGTCCTGAAAACAGACAGCGCCACCTGCCGGTGGAATGAGTTACTGACGTAACGTCTGTGTATCGTCCACAGACTACGGAGCGCTGCATTGGCAGTGATCAGTAAAGTTATAGTGCTAAAAAAAAACATGCGAGGCAGTCTTTGGGGACTGCCGATAGAAGTGAAAACTAAGCGAAAGCTAAAGCGTTCGGTGACGATGACGCGAGTTCCATAATTTTTGTTCACCCAAAAAGTGAAAAAAGGAGAAAGGTGTGCCTGGGAAGTATGTGCAGTTGATCCGAGCGATGTACAGTCGATGCAGTACCCAAGTTCGGTCTGTAGTGGGCACCACTGACAGCTTCAGTGTGGCAGTCGGTTTGCACCAAGGGTCGGCCCTTAGCCCTTACCTCTTCCTGATGATAATGGACGCTCTGACGTCGGACATTCAGGAAGAGGCTCCCTGGTGCATGCTGTTTGCTGACGACATTGTGCTAGTTGCCGAAAGCGGCCTAGAGGTCCAGAGCAGATTGGAGACGTGGTGGCAAAGACTGGAGAGTGTTGGCCTGAAATTGAGCAGAACAAAAACAGAATACCTGTTCTGCGATTTCGGCGGTCTCTCCAGTCCTATACCTGTAGCTCTCATCGGAACGCCTATACCGATCTGCTCCGACTTTCGGTACCTCGGGTCGCTTGTCCAGGGGGACGGCGATATAGACCGAGACGTAACGCACCGGATCAACGCAGGATGGATGAAATGGCGACAGGTCACTGGAACAACTTGCGACCCACGGATGCCCCTCAAGTTAAAGGGGAAAATCTATAAGTCCGTGATAAGACCTGTCGTACTGTATGGATCAGAATGTTGGGCTGTGAAAAAGACGGATGAGAAAAGATTGCATGTAGCGGAGATGAGAATGTTGAGATGGATGTGTGGAGTATCGAGAATGGATAAAGTGAGGAATGAGTTCATTAGAGGTAGCTTAAAAGTGGCGCCAATAACGGAAAGATTGAAAGGGAACCGCTTATCTTGGTATGGTCATGTGAAGAGGAGGGATGAAATGCACGTAACTAAAAGAGTTATGAATATAAATGTGGATGGATGGACAGGGAGAGGGAGGCCAAAGAAAAGATGGATGGATTGTATTAGGAGTGATATGAAAGAAAAGGTAGTTAGTGATAGCGTGACGGTTGACAGGACAGAATGGAAGAAAAAAACGTGTTGCGCCGACCCCAAGTAACATGGGATAAGGGCAGGAAGATGATGATGAAGCTTGGCCAAGCAAACAAATTTCAGTTGTCTAAGCCATAGTCAGAAACGCCACGATAATTATTGAGGGTTTTTGACAATGACCTTCGCCTTGCTGCCGCTTACAGAACGTGACTTGTGTAGGTTATTTCAGAAAACCCTCATGTTAGCATAGGAGACGGGGAGCCAGAGCCTGCCAGAGTTACGGAATTTGTTCGAAAGAGTCACCGCGGCCCCGGAACGCGGCTTTAGAAGGAACACGGATGGGTTTTAGTCAGTAAGAGTCTGGCTCGCCCTTCCGCTCCACCCAGAGCGGAGGAAGTCATTTGATGATTTCCCATCCTTAAAAAAAAATGCCGAAGCGCTGATATTCACTGAAACACTAAATGTCAAGATTTTACTTACTTTATTTAGAAAAGGTTGTCGAGGTGTTTCATTACTCTGTGGTATAGTTCGTATATCATGCAGGACGCGTGTTGGACAGGAGCATGACGGTACATGGAGATCAACAGCGGTAGAGGGGTTATGTATCAACTTTATCATGCTGTTTAGATTCAAATGCCGAATGAATGAATAGTGTTTGGGAGTATTTTTGGCTTCAATCATTGCATTTAGTACAGATTAAATTGCTTGATAGTTTTCGTTTTGGCCGCGTAGTACGGTTGTGAATAGTCATCAATATTCGTTATTAGAATGCTTCAGGTAACAAATTGCAATAATTTATGATTATAATTATGACTGACATTTAAAAAAGAATCTACTTAGTCTGGCAGTCGGGCAATTTTGTTTTGTTATCGCCTATTTTATGATAAAACTTACCGTTTGGCTGAAAAACGCAAAAACCCATTTTTGCGAACTTTGGACCTTGAATATTTTTGTTTTGCAATTGTCGGATCGATAGGGTGGGTCTTTTTACATTTCATTTATAATAAATAAAATATAAATAAAATCATTTTAATTCGAGTATCACTGACTCATAATAGAAATAATACATTCACACAGTCACATTACATACACAACATTTAATAACAATTTCGTTTACTTGAATTACATTCTTTCAATTACATTATAATAAGTCAAATACAATAATGATGTATGGTGGTATATATTGGTGTTCCGTACATTCGTACAAATATTCAGCTCAACTTTAAGTCAATTAAATGAGTTAACTTGACCGGCCTAATATAGCTCCCTGTCCCAGCCTTGTAATAACTTTATTTTGTCAGTAATTTTAATATCTAATTCACGCAGCCGCAGCCCGCTTACCCAGATCCCACTGTGTAAAGCAACATGTTTATTAAAATCTGTCAGCCTCTTATTGAGGCAGTTAGCGGCCCTGACCAGCCAGCCAGTCAGCGTGAAGTCTGACAATAAACTGAACATTTTACTTAGCTCTAGTCTTTGATGTGCCGATGCTGTGCGTAAGCGCACACAGATAAATGCTAGCTTAGTCTAAAATGATATGCACCTACCTTACTTGAAAAACGGTACTGGAGTTTAGATTGTAATTCATTTTAGAAAATCTTTAGGGCATTGTGTTTTTTTTGACAAATAAGTGCGTTTCTACGTTCACTTTTCACAGAATATGGTTCTATTCGCAAAATGGCTGACAAAAAAGTAGAAGTTGTCACTCAATGAGGTGATCTTATAATGTCAAAATCTTTGATTCTGACATCCATGAGTGGAAGTGCGGAGTCACCTAACACAAGCATCTTTTATTTATTATTATTTATTTAACAGTTTATGTACACACATTTAACAAACAAATAAGAAGAAGGGAACAGAAAAACAGGTACAAAGGTGATGCTTATTTCTAAAGAAATCTCTTCCAGCATACCTGCGAAAGGAGAGTCGAATAAAAGATATGTAGACATCGTGTGTAAAAGTTATGTTAACATGTGATCTTTTTTTTTTTAGTAAGTGGTTTCTCGCCGTTCAACCTATGAGGTTGTCGACTGCTTAATATAATAAAACCTTCCAGCCAGGGCTTATAAGAAACTTACAAACTAAGCGACTATAAATTAATAAATAAATTTGTTTATTTTATTTTTTGGTNTTATTTATTTATTTATTTAACAGTTTATGTACACACATTTAACAAACAAATAAGAAGAAGGGAACAGAAAAACAGGTACAAAGGTGATGCTTATTTCTAAAGAAATCTCTTCCAGCATACCTGCGAAAGGAGAGTCGAATAAAAGATATGTAGACATCGTGTGTAAAAGTTATGTTAAAAGGTGATCTTTTTTTTTTTAGTAAGTGGTTTCTCGCCGTTCAACCTATGAGGTTGTCGACTGCTTAATATAATAAAACCTTCCAGCCAGGGCTTATAAGAAACTTACAAACTAAGCGACTATAAATTAATAAATAAATTTGTTTATTTTATTTTTTGGTATGCTTTATGCTTGTCGCAAATAAACTCTATTTCTTTCTTTCTTTCTTGCCCATGTCCTGGAATAGAACATAATATACTTTTTGATCCTGTGAGTATGTTTCCTTGGGATATTTTTCGACTTAAACGAGAGAATTTATTAAAATAAAATATCGCGCGTCCCATTTGATGACACTCGTCTTTGTTATTTAACGTTGTACGTATTAATTTATAATTAGGTGACAAGTTAAAACCAAAACCGTGTCGAACATGAAGACATTATCTCGCAAGATTGCACATTAGCATTTAGTCTGCGCCGGCGCACCGCAGTTATTCAACTGGAAAATATCATAATTAAGTGCATTTGTGTGAGAAGGTTCACTCCGTGTGTCCTTCAGCCATTTTGCTCTCTGGGGAGGCCATTTTGCATTTTACGCTCTCTTTACCTGAGACAAGAAGTCTCGCCTCATTCCTAACCATCACATCGCTTATGATGGAGTATTAAAGCTTGGAAATTATCTCAAAGAATCCTAAACTATGACTTTCTAGCACGGGATTAGTGATGTCAAACATGATGAAATATGGAGACGTCGATTTATTTATTTTTTGTTTATTAATGATATAGCGGTCTTCAAATAGGACCAGCAAATTGCATCATTTTATCTATTTCTGGTACTTCACGCAGCGCATTTTTTTCTATTTATGGGCTCTTTGACGCCTTCGCTTGGGGTTTAGGCATCATACTTTTTTTTTAAGTGTTAACTTTTTATGGGAGGGTAAACCGCTACGTAACGTAACGCGTTACGGCGCCAGTCTGTCTGGCTTCCCTTTCTCTCACGCATACGGCAGCGGTAGGGAGGTTCTTCCTATCGCACTCTAACCCACAGCGCTAGTCGTATTTCGGAAAGAGGCTTCCCATATTAAATAGTTCAACTTAGATTAGTAACTTTTTTTTTAAACGTAGCCCGCCGCTAGGAATTTCTCCTGTATCGTGGGTGCGTTTACAAACATACAAAGTCACATACACAAACAGCCAGACCCGGAACAGCTATCTGTAGGCCATGCATATATTTGTTTCGTGCGGGAGTCGAACCCGCGACACGCAACGCAGCAGTCAATCGCTCCACCGCTGCACCAACCGTGTCGGCTGCAACGACAAAGTTGGCCCACTTTCATTTAAATGAACTTACTGCAGTAAGTTTAGTTTGAATGGACTTTCTGATTTCTCTTCCACTGTGACAATATCGAGGCATCGACACCTCATGTTTAATAACTCTATCATATCTGCGATGCCCGAAGGTCGAGCCGAAGTATAAATACCTCCTCGTTATGAAAGGACGTTATATTCGCTTTTTATTCACAAATTTTACTAGCAATGGAGCGTTTACGACCATGTTAAATTAGGTACAAAATGTCATAACGCCTTCAACACCCTGCCCTGGAGTTGTATTCGGGAGGCACTGCGTTATCATCGAGTGCCTCCCTACCTCCGCCGCGTCGTCGGGGCTTATTTGGCGGAAAGGTGTGTCACCTATCTGGGACGTGATGGCAGATACCAGCGCCCCATGTCGTGCGGTGTTCCGCAGGGTTCGGTCTTGGGCCCGCTCCTGTGGAACATCGGGTACGACTGGGTGCTGAGGGGCGAGCTCCGGCCGGGAGTGCAGCTGGTGTGTTACGCTGACGACACACTGGTCACTGCCCGGGGGAGCTCGCACAGGGAGGCAGCGTTGCTGGCGACGGCTGCGGTCTCACAGGTGGTGAGCCGCATACGGCGCCTCGGCCTGGAGGTGGCCCTCAACAAGTCGGAGGCCAT